>JAXIVD010000821.1:10000-87500 GCA_036785275.1 Cancer borealis
CTGACTTTCAACAATGTCAGGAGCAGTTTCTGGTAGTGGAGAGGTAGGTTCGAAATCGAAACCACGATCAACCCGTTTGAGATGGTCTCTATGGACAAAGTTTTCACTGCCTGAACTTAGGTTCTGAGTTTGAACTTGTGACCGGCCATCTTTTCAATTACACGGTGAGGTCCGTTGAATCGGGGGTCGAGCTTAGAGTGGCGGTCTTGGACTTTGGTGAACACGATGTCACCAACCTCGATGTCGTGCGGTTTAGCGCGCTGATGCTGTTTATGCAGCATAGATTCCTGAGAGGCGGTAAGTCTGTCACAGACGGACATATGAATGTGCTGGAAAGCTGAAACGCGATTCTGAACATAATCGTCAACGTTGTATAGAGGACGAGGGTCAGAGGAGAGAAACTCATAATGGGGAGTCTTTTGTCAGAGCATATAAAATTGAAATGTGGAGACTCGTTGATCGATGAGTGAATCGCAGCGTTAAGAGAGCATGCGACTAGGGGAATGGATCATCTCATGAAGAGCTTGAATTGGCAATGAAGCGTAAGATGTCGACAATTCGACGGTTTGCTCTCTCGACTTTTCCGTTCGCTTGAGGGGAATATGGAACAATGTTGCAACTTTTTAATTTGAATGACTCGCAAACAGCTTTGAGGAGGGCATTGTTGAATTCGGTGCCATTATCTGATAGAAGTACTTTAGGAGATGCATACCGGCATATGACTTCATCTATCAGTGCTCGTGCAACTGAACGTGCAGATTTAGTCTTTGAGAGAACCAAGGATGCTGAAGCGTGAAAAAACTATCGATACAGACGAGCAAATAGTGAAAAACCGTTTCTTCCGTCAGAGGGAGTTTCAAATATCGACTCTATATATATATATATATTTATATATATACTATATATATATATATATATATTATATAGTATTATATATATTTATTTATATATATGTATATATATATATATATATATATATATATATATATATAAATATATAATATATATATATATATATATATCTCTCCTCTCTCTCCTCCTCACTCTTCGTCTCTTCTTCTCTTCTCTCTCTCTCTCTCTCTCTCTCTCTCTCTCTCTCTCTCCTCTCTCTCTCTCTCTCTCTCATCTCTCTCTCGTCTCTCTCTCTCTCTCTCTCTCTCTCTCCTCTTTCTCTCTTCTCTCTCCCTCTCTTCTCTCTCTCTCTCTCTCTCTCCCTCTCTCTCTCTCTCATCTCTCTCTCTCTCTCTCTCTCTCTCTCTCTCTCTCTCTTCTCTCTCTCTCTCTCTCTCTCTCTCTCTCTCTCTCTCTCTCTCTCTCTCTCTCTCTCTCTCTCTCTTCTTATATATTATATATATATATATTATATATATATATATATATATATATATATAATATTATATATATATATATATATATATATATATATATATATATATATATGTATATATAGTATATATATATATATATATATATTATATATATATATAAATATATATATATATATATATTTATATACATATATATATATATATTAATATATATATATATATATATATACTATATATATATATATATATATATATATATAGTGTAAGGGATGAAAGAGTAAAGATACTGGTTAACTCTTGCATTACATAGATGGACAGAATAAGGATTAGAAGAAGTAGAAAGACTTGTGCGGCGAGGCCGCGGGAGGGGGGGAGGCATGCAGTTAGCAAGTTCAGAAGAGCAGTCAGCATGAAATTAGCGTAGAAGAGAGATAAAGCTGGAACATTGCGGCGGTGACTTAGAGAGTCAAGACAGTCAGTAAGAGGAGGAGAGTTGATTAGGCGAAAGCCTTTAGACTCCACATTGTTTAAAGAGCTGTATGTGTTGAGCCCCCCCAGACACGAAAGCCATACTCCATACAGGGCGGATAAGGCCTCTGTACAGAGCAAGCAGCTGAGAGGGAGAGAAAATGGACGCAGACACCTAACTTCTTGGAAGCTGATTTAGCAGAGTAGATATATGAAATTGCCAGTTTAGATTTTTAGTAAAGGATAGACCGAGTGTGTTTAATGTGGAGGAGAGGGGAAGTTGAGCGTCATTGAAGATGAGGGGATAGTTATCTGGAAGGTTATGTCGAGTAGATAGTTGTAGAAATTGAGTTTTTGAGGCATTGAACAGAACAAGGTTTGCTCTGCCCCAATCATAAACTAATGAAAAATCAGAAGTTAAGCGTCCTATAGCAATCTCGCCGTGAGTCATTTAATTCTTGTTGGATTGGGCGTCGGTTGTACGACGTTGAAAAATGCAAGGTGGTGTCATCAGCATAGGAGTGGATAGGGCATTGAGTCAGATTTAGGAGATCATTGATGAATAATAGAAAGAGAGTGGGTGATAGGACAGAACCCTGAGGAACACCACTGTTGATAATTTTAGGAGAACAGTGACCACTACAGTAGCAATAAACCGGTCTGAAAGGAAACTGGAGATGAAGGTACAGTGAGAAGGATAGAATCCGTAGGAGGGTAGTTTAGAAATTAAAGATTTATGCCAGACTCTATCGAAGGCTTTCGATATGTCAAGGCCGACAGCAAAGGTTTCACCGAAGTCCCTAAAAGAGGATGACCAAGATTCAGTTAGGAAAGCAAGAAGATCACCAGTAGATCGGTCTTTACGGAAACCATACTGGCAATCAGAGAGAAGATTTGTGAGCTGATAGATGCCTCATTATCTTCTTGTTAACGACAGACTCAAAGGCTTTAGAAAGGCAGGAAATCAAAGCTATAGGGCGGTCTTTAGAAGGATTGGAGCGGTCACCCTTTTTAGGGACAGGTTGAAATGTGAGCAAACTTCCATCAAGAAGGATAGGTAGAAGTAGAGAGACACAGACGAAATAGTTTGACCAGGCAGTGAGCGAGTTCGGAAGCACAGCTTTTGAGAACAATAGGAGAGACTCCATCCGGACCGTAAGCCTTCCGAGAATCAAGGACCAGAGAGGGCCTGGAAAACGTCATGATAAAGAATTTTATTATTAGGGATGAAGTAGTCAGAGGGTGGAGGAGTAGGAGGATTATGCCCAGTATCATACAAAGTAGAGTTGGTAGCAAAGGTTTGAGCGAAGAGTTCAGCTTTAGAGAAAGAAGAGACAGCTGTGGGGCCATCTGGTCGAAGTAAAGGAGGGAAAGATGAATAAGTAAAATTGTTAGAGATATTATTGGCTAGATGCCAGAAATCACGGTAAGAGTGGATACGGGTAGGGAACTGCACAAGCTGCTCTAAGTCATGAAGGATAGCAAAGAAGCAGGTTTGTTCACCAGGATGGTCAGTGAAAGAAGATGAAAACCAAAGCTGGTGCTGAACATTGAAATCCCCTAAAATGGACATTTCAGCATAAGGAAAGTGAGATAGGATGTACTCCACTTTGGAAGTCAAATAGTCAAAGAATTTTACTTAGTGAGAGAAATTAGGTGAGAGATATACAGCACATATGAATTCAGTTTGAGAGTGACATTGAAGTCTTAGCCTTAGCCAGATGGTAGAAAATTCTGAAGATTCAAGATTGTGGGCACGAGAGCAAGTAGTGTCGTTACGCACATATGAGCAACACCCAGGAATGGAGAAGGGGCTGTTGTCAGTAGTCACAGACAACTGTGTTTCAGTTAGGAAGAGAAGATTAGGTTTAGTGGAGGAGAGATGGTGTTCCACAGATTGGAAATGAGATCTAAGGCCACGAATGTTGCAGAAATCGAGAGTAAAAGTATTAGAAGTGTCAAGACACCCGAAGTCGTCAGCAGAGGGGCAGCCCAACCTGGGGACATTTGTGGTCACCTCCCCAGATGGGGACTTCGAGGCTGGGTGTGGTGAAGCCATTTTTTTATTTTGATTTGAAGAGTGTAAAAGTGTAAGGTGTAGTAATGTTATGTATAGGTAATAGAAGAAGTTGTCTTTAGAAGGTAGGCTGCATCTGCTCTCTTGTATAAATGAGACACTAAGGGAACCGGGAAAAGAGGATACGGGGAATCATTCAGTCTGCAGCACTGCCTACATCCCCGTAAGTACCTTTCCTGGAATATTCCATCGGGCGGCAGGTGTCTACTGCCTACTTCATGGTGCATTACATTACATTACATGTAATGCCTGTGTGGGTCAGTTAATTCATGAAATGACTAAAAAATCTAGTCTTTTTCATATTACCGGTGTTCAGAGTGATTTCCTTATGTCATGTGTTTTTTTTTATAATATGTGTAAACTTTCTATTCGTGCGATTTAAATTATAGTACAACCTTGTTACTTTTTATCACATTTCACATATGAAAAGCAAAATAAATTTCTTTAGTCATTTCACGGAATGGCTGGCCCCAAAATTCAGTCATTTCACGAAATGCCTGATTTTACAGCTTGACGGTCACATATATTTATATATATAAATATATATATATATATATATATATATATATATATATATATATATATATATATATATATATATATATACATACATACATACATACATACTTTTCTTACACATGAAACTCACCCGTAAACTATGTTCGCCAATGATTCTATCTTGAGCGATATATATATATATATATATATATATATATATATATATATATATATATATATATATATATATATATATATATATATATATATATATATATATTGTTACGGTCACACCTTAAGGACACGGTTCTTATGCCCTAGTGCCGGGTGTCCACTTATGAACAACCCAGTCACAACCACGTTACGGGCGTGTACGAACTGTAGTGCTGATTTTTATACGTTCTTTTAACCCACCAAAGGACAAGGAAAGTCGACTATCCCGTAGGACTAGCCTTCTCCGAGGGCCACTCGCCGGCGGCTGGACAACTAGGCTATAAACAAGATGTGCATGGTTAAGGAGCCTGTGCACTCTTAGCCCCCCAACACAGCACCTACAGCCACCCCGTTAACGTTAAGAGATCGCCAGTCCTTTTTACCCTCCAAAGGACAAGAAATCTCCCAGTAGTAACCACCTTCTCCTTCTTACATTCTGAAGAGACTTACAGTGAGCACTAGATTACAGTGCCTGGAAAGGAGCTATCGCTCTAACCAGAATACCGCCCACTAGGTATCTTTCCACCCACTCCTAGTTGGACAATAACCCCTCTCGACTCAATTGACACCCTACAAAGTAGCTTCCCGCGAGGGGACTCCTTACAGTGCGTTATATGAGTCGTAATAAATCAACACTAAGACGGGATTACACCTCGTCTGTGTTATCCAACAAGAGGCCCCAGATGATAGGCTCTCTCTCTCACAATGAGGACAACGAAAACAACGAAGACAAAGCAGATAACGCAAAAAAATACTTCCAAAGACTCAACAGCCTGACAATATCCAGAACCTCCTTCCGAGAACTTTCTGGATATTGAAACCTAGATGGAGTCACCACAGGCAAGATGTTAATTATACAGCCACTCACGTCCTTCTCACTGCTCTGGCTTGTAACCGTTTCCTCTACAGACAGGGCCTTACTGTCTAGCTACACAAATATACCCCTTATCTAACAGGCCAGTCGAATAACCCACTCCCTTAAATATAAGGAGGTTACAGACAAAATAATGCCAATTTGTGGGGAGCTCAGAGCGTGAGGTGTGATCTTAGAGGTTGCTAGCCGGTAACTGAATCTCAGACACATACAACACTTAACACCCGCCTCTTCACTCTGAGTGTTGCCATATGCTGTTCACCGGGCGGACTCGTCTCTCCCACACCGCGCCCAGCTCGCCACGTAGCTTAGTCAAACACTTGTCTTCACAAAATCATTGCTCCGCTCATAAGCAACCCAGAACAATGAAAAACATATGAGAGGATACAGAAAAGAAAGATCTACAAGACAAGAAGCTTTGCAACGCAAAGAAGAAAGAAGGAAAGTCAGGAAAATTAGGAGAACGAGCAAGGAAGAATTAAAGTAAACATTGAGCAATAAACTCGCCTTAATACTTGCTGGCAACACCACCCGGCCACAGCTCGTCTGTTATATCTCTCTCTCTCTCTCTCTCTCTCTCTCTCTCTCTCTCTCTCTCTCTCTCTCTCTCTCTCTCTCTCTCTCTCTCTCTCTCTCTCTCTCTCTCTCTCTCTCTCTCTCTCTCTCTCTCTCTCTCTCTCTCTCTCTCTCTCTCTCTCTCTCTCTCTCTCTCTCTCTCTCTCTCTCTCTCTCTCTTCCCGCCACAGCTGGTCTTGGCTGGGGGACCACGTGCGCTGGTTACACAAAGACGTAACCCTCTTCTTGTCACGTAGACTCGTAAGACTAACACTTTCCTGCGCTTTTCTCATCACCTACCTCGCCTCCACCCTAACTCAAGAGACGCAAGCCTCTTCCATGTCTCACCGCATACAGCTGACACAAAACACACTCCAATTCCCGCCTCTCGCTACACACTTCTACAGATGTGGAAAGCACACACCTGTCATGATGTCTTGCATGCCTTTCCTCAGAGAGGCTTCAATCTACTGCTACGGGGCCAGACTCTTATCCTCTCCAGTCGACACTACTGTCACTGGCAGAGCCCACAGCGAATGTCATAGCCTCAGCGTAGCCTTCTTCCTTACCATCCTCTTCCTCTTCTTCCTCTTTCGCCTCAGAGAATGTTCATTCCTCTATTGGGCCTGACTCTCGTCTTCCCTAGACGATGTTTTGGTGACGGGCGGGGCCGGGCGGGGAGAGAAAAAGCGGGGGTGGGGATGATGCAGAGAGCCAAGAGTAAGCCAGCCAATCACGAGGCAGAGTCTGCCTACGTCACTGACGAGGGCGAAGCGGCTGAAAATGTGATGAAGTTTTCGGAAATATGCGCTCCGCCCTTCCCAAGTTCCCTGTCGTCTGTCGGAATAACCCGTGATCTCCCCGTATACCCCGCTATCAGGCTTAAACTTGTGAGCCTCAGAGATGCATAACACTATATATATATATATATATATATATATATATATATATATATATATATATATATATATATATATATATATATATATATATATAGATATATATATAGATATAGATAGATAGATAGATAGATAGATAGATAGATAGATAGATATATAGATAGAGAGAAAGATAGACAGATAGATAGATATAGATAGATATAGACAGATATATATATATATATATATATATATATATATATATATATATATATATATATATATATATATTGCTTATATGTACAGAAACTAGGATTTTGCATATATATATATATATATATATATATATATATATATATATATATATATATATATATGTATGTATATATATATATATATATATATATATATATATATATATATATATATATATATATATATATGTACCGAGGGTCAGTGTTACCACCACTGTACCGTAGGTAAATGTTACTTTCTATTGACACCGCTGTCATCACTGTACCGTTTCGGTATAGACACTATCCTCTCATCTACTTTCTATGTTGCCACCACGACACCACTTGGGCATCGACACTGTCTTCACTACCACGTCTATCACTATCACTACTATTAGGGCCTTTCCCTGGGGCCGATGAGAGAGAAAAGAAAAGAATCAAATGGATAAATGAACAGACTTTAATTAATAATAAAAATAAGAAATGTACTTGCGATATCCGTGGTGGTGCTCTTACAACAACTTATCCTACCACACACGACACTTTACACTGCACAAAAATAAACAAACATATAGATACAAATAAAAATATTACTAGCTAAAATCCTACCTACGTTACGTGAGGGGAACTGAAAACACACTTAACACACTTACACACTTACGGCAATAATGTTTGCGTGTCACCGTCCTTGTCCTGTCGTCCACAGCTTACAGGCTAGATTACCTAGGCAATCTTTGGCACTCCGTCAGAAGCCTGACGGTAGAAGACAGTCGTTTGCTGATCCTCCTCGGAAGCTGACTGGAACGGAGTCACGGAACACTCGTGACTGACCTCTTTTTTTTTTTTTTTTTTTTTTTTTGCCATCAGCCATGGCATAGGCTATTAGGCCATATAAATTAAATTTTGAACTTGTTTTATTTTTAGGATTATTTTATTTTATTTTATTTTGTTTTTTTATTAAATTTTGTTCCCATTAATTTATTTGTTTGTTTGTTATATTTTGTACATAGAAAAAATAAAAATACTTTCATACAATTTCAGTCACGCATCATGCATACACATTCATACTTGGGGGCCTGAACCTAAGGCAAAAACTAAAGTCATTAGTCAGGGGAAGTGGGGGACAAAAATTATATATACATACAATGGGGGAGGATACGTACGAATACGTATTTACAATAAACCTGGAGAATAGTGAATGACATTCACGCTAGACACATAATCATTCATTCAAAACCTATTTATAATAAGAGAAAGTGCAGTATATACAAAGTGTCAATAATAAAAAAGAAAAACATTGGAATATATAAGTAAGTCATAACTTTTTGATTAAGTTGGTCTCGGCCAGGAAAATCATCAGGTTATCGACCACATCCGGATGCTGGTCACCCAGAAGGATGGTCTGCGTCATTGGAAGGCAGCGGGCCTCACAGCAGGCTGGGAGGGACCGTCGCGCCTTCCAATAACGCACACAGTGAAGCAGAATGTGGTCGATAGAGAGGGTAGTGTGGCAGGTGATGCATTGGGGTGGGAATGCGTGGGCGATGTAGGGGAGCATGTGGGTGGGTAGGGTGCAGCCCATCCTGAGGCGTCCGAGGTCCACCTCCTGACGCCTTGTGGGGCGGTTGGAGGAAGCCCACTCGCCTAGGATGGGTTTTACAGTGGGAAGATGGAGGTTGTCCCAGTGACTTTGCCACAGGAGGTAAACTGATGATTTTGCAACCGAGAGACATGACTGCAGATCGCGACGGAGGTTCCACGCTCCCTCGAGCTCTGCAACGGACCTAGCCATCATGTCAGCCTGCTCATTCCCGTAAATACGCTAATGACCAGGCACCCAAAACAAAGAGAAAGACTTACGGCGTAAATTTAGCTTATTAATGATATTGCCTTGGATTTCATTGGCATCCGTGCCCTCTGACTCTATCGCCTGAAGGACTGACATAGAGTCCGTGAAAATGACAATTACGTTATGATTTGAATTTAATGCATAGTCTATGGCTTTATCAATCGCAAAAAATTCTGAGGAAAATACCGATATATGGGAAGGTAGTCGGAACCTGAGAGCACATTCACGCAACCAAACACTAGCACCCACACATTCATTCGACTTGGAGCCGTCAGTGTACAGGTGGAGGGAGGGAGGGAGGCTAGCGACGAAAGCCCGGAAGTGATAGCCTATCTCCACTTCGGTCAAGGCAGGCTTGTGGTTGGGTAGCCATTTTGTATTAATGTTGGCATTGGGCTCCCAAGGGGCTTTTGTTTGTTGCACAAGCTGGTCAACACCGTCAAGGTCCACTTCTCACTTCTGGCATAAAGTGTGAAGGCGGACAGCTAGTGGACAGTGTCGACCAGTGTGGAGATGGTGGTGCTGCTTAATTACAGTAGCTGCCATGAGACCGAGTGGAGTCTTCCGGGCCGTTGACAGGCCGTATGCCAGTAATAGGCCGTCCCGTCGCACACTTAGTGGTGGTATATTGGCCTCAACCTCCAAACGCCCCACGCGTGTACACCGTAGGGCTTCAAGACACATTCGCAGACATGCATTCTGAAATATATCCAGCCTCCTCAGTGTTGCGTCCGACGCAGACCCATACACCAGTGAGCCATAGTCTAAGTGAGAACGAATTAAGGACTTGTACACCATTAATAAAGATTTTCTGTCTGCTCCCCAAGAAGTACCTGATAGGTATTTTAGGACATTGACTTTTTTATGGCAACGAACTAGTAAATTATTTATGTGAGTTTTCCAATTGAGTCTGCTATCAAAATGCAGACCCAAGAACTTAACTGAAGTTTGAAACGGTATCGGCTGACCTTGAAGAGAAATATGCAAAGCGGGAATTTTACGTTGAGTGAAAACTACACCGATACACTTTCGAACAGAAAACTTAAATCCCCTCAGAGAGGCCCACTGTTGGACGGAGTCAAGAGCAATTTGAATCCGTCCAGCCGAGAACTGCGCATTTGGCGACGAATGCCATAACGCACAGTCGTCAGCATAGAGCGAGTATTTAAGATTTCTTGGGACAGGAGTTGATGACAGAATATCATTAATCATAACACAAAATAATGTAGGACTAAGAACACTACCCTGTGGCACCCCATTTTCCTGGACATAAATTTCCGAGAATACGTTACCGGGAAGCTTGACAGAGAAAGTTCTGTCCTGTAAGAAATTATGAACAAAAATAGGCAAGTTACCTCTTAAACCGTGAGCAAGGAGTTTCATGAGGACACCGTGTCGCCATGTCATATTGAAGGCTTTGTGAATGTCCAGGAACTCTCCTATCATGAATTCTTTTTTGGTGAAAGCCTCTGGAATGCAATGATACAGGTGCATTAAATGGTCCATCGTGCTTCGGTATTTCCGAAAGCCCGATTGTTGACAACTTAACACACCTTTTGCTTCTAAAACAAAAAGCAGCCTGTTGTTGATCATGCGTTCCATGACCTCACAGAGACAGCTCGTGAGCGCAATAGGGCGAAACGCACTGGGGTCCGTAATGCGACCAGTCTTTTTGGGTATTGGGATAACGTGAGAAAAGTGCCAAGATTGGGGGAAGGTATGAGTGGTCCAGATTCTATTATAAAGGGAGAGTAATTTAGTAAGTGAACTAGGGCCGAGATTTTGGAGCATGCTGTATGATATTTGATCTGGACCAGGACTGGAGCCTTTACAGGATTTCAGGGCAAGGAGTTCATCCGACGTAAACTCTGAGTTGTAATCAATGTTTACGCCTCCTGTGGCAAAGTTTGGGACTGTTTGTTCTGCTGCCTCCTTCCGGGGAAGGAAGACAGGGTGGAACAAGGCGGAGCTATTCGCCTGTTCAAATTGCCGGGCTAAAGTGTTGGCAATAGCTGGGGGGGGGTGTCTGTAACATCCTCGTTGGTGATGAGTGTGGTAATTGGTGTGGTTACTTTTTTCCCGCTAAGGACATGGACTGTGTTGCACACCTGTCCTAGCGGGGTTGTACGGCTTATAGATGATGCAAACTCTCTGAAAGAGCTCCTCTTAGCTTGAAGGATGACTTTCCTTGCCTGAGCCCTTGCCTTTTTATAGCCCATGAAATTAGCTTGACTGGGCTATTGGCTGAAATACCTGTATCGCCTATTACGCTCACGAAGTGCTTGTCGGCAATCCATTGTCCACCATGGAACTCCATGTTTTGTGTGAATTGTAGAAGTTTTCGGAATACATGCCTCAGCGGCGTGTAAAATGGATTGTGTTGCGTTGCTAATCATTGTGTCAGTGTCCTCGCCAGGTATATCCACATCGGCGATCACACGGAAGGTTGCCCAATCTGCCTTCTTAAAATTAAATTTAGGTGGAGGAGAGGTAGAGGCAACGTCGCGTTCGTAAGAAATGCAGATTGGTAGGTGGTCACTTCCGTGTGCGTCGTCACTGACCTCCCAAGAGAAGTCAGAGAACATATTTGGCGAGGCCAATGACAAGTCAATGACAGTCGCGTTACCTGTCCGATCGTCCACACGAGTCGCACAACCATTGTTCAGAAGACAGAGGTTTGTCTGTAGGAGAATGTTAACAATCTGTTCCCCACGTACACTTGACCTCTCACTGCCCCATTGCTGATGATGAGCGTTAAAGTCGCCCAAAACCAGCTTGTTGCCTGGAAGCTGGTGAAATAACGACCTTAAGTCATCATCAGCAATAGGCGTATTGGGAGGTAAGTAGAGAGAACAGATAGCCACATACGTGCCATTGAATTTCACTCTGCACGCGACTGCCTCCAGAGTGGTATCCAACGTCACTTCTGTGTGTGGTAATGTTTTATGTGTGTATACGGCCATTCCGTGACCGTCATGTCTTCTGTACGCATGGTAGTATTTTAGTACTAAAGGATCAGGATGATCCTCCAGCATCGTCTCTTGTAGGCAAATAACGGACGGCCGGTGTAAGTTCACTAAAAGTGACATATATGGAAGTCTATTCCGAATACTACAGTTCCACTGTAAAACGTTGAACGTAATGGTTTAAGAGTTACGATGGGGGCGGCTGTGTTTCTTTGTTTTTTTGCGCTCGGAGGCGCTAGCCGGGGACCTCTCTCGGCTCTTGCAAGAGGAGATCTGCATGGGTTCATCAATTGTTAACTCCCCGGAGCTGGTCGAGAGGGAGCGAGCGTGAGAGCCCCTCCTCGATGGAGCGGGAGCTGGGATGACATGAGAGGAGGAATTGCGCTCTAATCTTGTGTAATTACGTTTATTATTATCCTTGTCGTTCTTTTCTTTCTTTGGTGGAGTGGTAGAGACAGCAGAGGCATATTTGGTTTTAGTGGAGGATAGGAGGAGGAGAAGGAGGAGGAGGAGGAGGGGGTAGAGGTGGAGGTGGAGGAGGAGGTGGAGGAAGAGGAGGGGGAGGAGGAAGAGGCAGGTGTGGTTGTTTTCATGATAGTAGGTGTTGGAAGAGCAGATGAGGTATTTTTAGTGAGAGAAACAGCTGCGGCAGGTGCAGCCGGCAGAGGTTCAGTCTGAATCGAAACAGACTTCATCACTGGACGCATCTGTACGCTTGCCGCGAATGAAACGCCTGGAGAAGGCGCGACGTGCGCCTCCTTCACTCGCTTCCTCGCGTCAAAGTACGAGATGCCTTCGACTGCCTTAACGGTACAGACCTCTTTCTCCAGCTTCCAAGCAGGACAATCTCGCGAGAAAGTAGAGTGAGCTTCTGAGCAGTTACGACACTTCTCTACCAATGACAAACACTGTTCCGACGAATGACCTTCGCAAGCACACTTACCACAAAAAGATTGAACAGAACGACAAGCACTTCCGTGTTGACCATAGAGTTGACATTTAAAGCACCGAAGAGGGTTTGGAATTAAAGAACGAACGGGAACCCACTCGTATCCTACATCCACTCTATCAGGCAACTTGGCAACAGCAAAAGTTAAAGTGACTGAAGCAGTGTTCCTTCTCGCGCCGTCAACGAATTTAAGGATCTTACGGGCCCCAATGACGCCCTGATCATACATGTTATCAACGATTTCGTCTTCCGTCATATCCACAAAATCGCGATGGAAGGCAGCCCTCCGACACGAGTTCATGGATACTGGGATCGAAGCTTCAATCTCAATATCATGCATGCGTCGTAGCTTCATTAGGGAACTGACCTGTATGGAGTTGAATGTTTCAATTAATAGATCTCCGCTTGCAAGTTTTTTACATTGGCAACAGTACCAATGTTTACATCAATTACTTTTTTTATTATAAAGGAATTTACAGTAGATAGGCGGGTCTGGGTCTTGGATTTAAGTGTCACAAATGTTGCTTGGTCATAGGAGATGGGGCGTGTGGTTGTCGGGGCTGGTCGGTCAGGACCCTCCCTCCCCCTCGAGGGGGGAGGAGGGGAAGCGGCGTCAGCCATTGGGTACACCCCCCTCCTACAGGAGGGGAGCGGGACACAAGCAGGAGGACGCCAGGGAGGAGTTTCCTAGCGTCAAATTGTCCTGCCAAGCCACTCTAGGCGGGCCGATCGGTGTTGATTCACCCCAAAAGCACGCTCACTGAGGCGGACACTCCGTAGGTGAGAGAGGAAGGACAATCTGACAACCTGACAACAGACACTTACTGTTGTCACTAAGATGAGGACAATGAGGTAATAAACTCAGTACATGGGTAGAGGGACACCTATATTTATTTAGCTAATCCTAGACCTGAGGGACCGTCAACATATGTTGAACATCCGAAGGTGAAAGACGTAAGCGACAGGACGACAAGTACACAATACCGTGTCTGGGCTCAGTCTGTGTGACTGACCTCCATTTTCTTTTTTTCCTTTTTTCTTTATTTTTTTTTTTGGGGCCATCAGCCATGGCATAGGCTATTAGGAAATATAAATTTAAGTTTTACTTATTTTATTTATTTATTTATTTTATTTTATTTTATTTTATTTTATTTTTATTTTTATTTTTTATTTTATTTATTTATTTTTATTTTTATTTTTTTTTTTTTATTTACTTATTAAATTTTGTTCCCTTTAATCTATTTAATTATATATTTTTATTCATTTTATATTTTTATACATAGAAATACATTCATACAATTTCAGACACGCATCATGCACACACATTCATACTTGGGAGCCTGAACCTAAGGCAAAAACTAAAGTCATTAGTCAGGGTAGGTGAGGGACAAAAATAGTACATACATACAATGGGGGAGGATACGTACGAATACGTATTTACAATAAACATGGGGAATAATTGACATTCACGCCAAACATATAATACATACTCTCATTCATATCAAAACATATATATTAAGGGAAGGTGCAGTATATACATGGTGGTACAATAATAAAAAGCATTGGAATATACAAGTAGGTCATAACTCTTTGATTAAATTGGTCTCGGCCAGGAAAATCATCAGGTTATCGACCACATCCGGATGCTGGTCAGCCAGAAGGGTGGTCTGCGTCATCGGAAGGCGGCGGGCCTCACAGCAAGCTGCGAGGGACCGTCGCGCCTCCCGATAACGCACACAGTGAAGCAGGATGTGGTCGATAGATAGGGTAGTGTGGCAGGTGATGCATTGGGATGGGAAGGCGTGGGCGATGTAGGGGTGCATGTGGGTGGGTAGGGTGCAGCCCATCCTGAGGCGTCCGAGGACCACCTCCTGACGCCTTGTGGGGCGGTTGGAGGAAGCCCACTCGCCTAGGATGGGTTTTACAGTGGGAAGATGGAGGTTGTCCCAGTGACTTTGCCACAGGAGCTAGACTGATAATTTTGCACCCGAGAGACATGAGTGCAGATCGCGACGGAGGTTCCACGCTCACTAGAGCTCTGCAGCGGACCTAGCCAGCATGTCAGCCTGCTCATTCCCGTAAATACGCGAATGACCAGGCATCCAAAACAAAGGGAAAGACTTACGGCGTGAATTTAGCTTATTAATGATATTGCCTTGGATTTCATTGGCATCCGTGCGCCCTGACTCTATCGCCTGAAGGGCTGACATAGAGTCCGTGAAAATGACAATTACGTTATGATTTGAATTTAGTGCATAGTCTATGGCTTTATCAATTGCAAAAAGTTCTGAGGAAAATACCGATGTATGGGAAGGTAGTCGGAACCTGAGGGCACATTCACGCGACCAAACACTAGCACCCACACATTCACTCGACTTGGAGCCGTCAGTGTACAGGTGGAGGGAGGGAGGGAGGCCTGCGACGAGAGCCCGGAAGTGATAGCCTATCTCCACTTCGGTCATGGCAGGCATGTGGTTGGGTAGCCATTTAATAATAATGTTGGCATTGGGCTCCCAAGGCGCTTTTGTTTGTTGCACAAGCTGGTCAACACCGTCAAGGTCCACTTCACACCTCTGGCATAAAGTGTGAAGGCGGACAGCTAGTGGACGGTGTCGACCAGTGTGGAGATGGTGGTGCTGCTTGATTACAGTAGCTGCCATGAGACCGAGTGGAGTCTTCCGGGCCGTTGACAGGCCGTATGCCAGTAATAGGCCGTCCCGTCGCACACTTAGTGGTGGTATATTGGCCTCAACCTCCAAACGCCCCACGCGTGTACACCGTAGGATTCCAAGACACATTCGCAGACATGCATTCTGAAATACATCCAGCCTCCTCAGTGTTGCGTCCGACGCAGACCCATACACCGGTGAGCCATAGTCTAAGTGAGAACGAATTAAGGACTTGTACACCATTAATAAAGATTTTCTGTCTGCTCCCCAAAATACCTGATAGGTATTTTAGGACATTGACTTTTTAATGGCAACGAACTAATAAATTATTTATGTGTGTTTTCCAATTGAGTGTGCTGTCAAAATGCAGACCCAAGAACTTAACTGAATTTTGAAACGGTATCGGCTGACCTTGAAGAGAAATATGCAAAGCGGGAATTTTACGTTGAGTGAAAACTACACGGATACACTTTGGAACAGAAAACTTAAATCCCCACAGAGAGGCCCACTGTTGGACGGAGTCAAGAGCAATTTGAATCCGTCCAGCCGAGAACTGCGCATTTGGCGACGAATGCCATAACGCACAGTCGTCAGCATAGAGCGAGTATTTAAGATTTCTTGGGACAGGAGTTGATGACAGAATATCATTAATCATAACACAAAATAAAGTAGGACTAAGAACACTACCCTGTGGCACCCCATTTTCCTGGACATAAATGTCCGAGAATACGTTACCGGGAAGCTTGACAGAGGAAGTTCTGTCCTGTAAGAAATTATAAACAAAAATAGGCAAGTTACCTCTTAAACCATGAGCATGGAGTTTCATGAGGATACCGTGTCGCCATGTCATGTCGAAGGCTTTGTGAATGTCCAAGAACACTCCTATCATGAATTCTTTTTTGGCGAAAGCCTCTGAAATTCAATGCTCCAGGTGCATTAAATGGTCCATCGTGCTTCGGTATTTACGAAAACCCGATTGTTGACCACTTAACACACCTTTTGCTTCTAAAAAAAAAATAGCCTTTTGTTAATCATGCGTTCCATGACCTTACAGAGACAGCTCGTGAGCGCAATAGGGCGAAACGCACTTGGGTCCGTAAGGCGAACAGTCTTTTTGGGTATTGGGATAACGTGAGCAAGGTGCCAATATTGGGGGAAGGTGTGAGGGGTCCAGATTCTATTATAAAGGGAGAGTAATTTAGTAAGTGAACTAGGGCCGAGATGTTGGAGCATGTTTGATCTGGACCAGGACTGGAGCCTTTACAGGATTTCAGGGCAAGGAGGAGTTCATCCGGCGTAAATTCTGAGTTGTAATCAGTGTTTACACCTCCTGTGGCAAAGTTTGGGACTGTTTGTTCTGCTGCCTCCTTCCGGGGAAGGAAGGCAGGGTGGAACGAGGCGGAGCTACTCGCCTGTTCAAATTGCCGTGCTAAGGTGTAGGCAATAGCTGGGGGGGTGTCTGTAACATCCTCGTTGGTGATGAGTGTGGTTATTGGAGTGGTTGTTTTTTTCCCCCTAAGGACATGGACTGTATTCCACACCTGTCCTAGCGGGGTTGTACGGCTTACCGATGATGAAAACTCTCTGAAAGAGCCCCTCTTATCTTGAAGGATGACTTTCCTTGCCTGAGTCCTTGCCTTTTTATAGGCCATGAAATTAGCTTGACTGGGCTGCTGACTGAAATACCTGTATCGGGTATTACGCTCACGAAGTGCTTGTCGGCAATCCGTTGTCCACCATGGAACTCCATGCTTTGTGTGAATTGTAGAAGTTTTCGGAATACATGCCTCAGCGGCGTGTAAAATGGAGTGTGTTGCGTTGCTAACCATTGTGTCAGTGTCCTCGCCAGATATATCCACATCGGCGATCACACGGAAGGTTGCCCAATCTGCTTTCTTAAAATTAAATTTAGGTGGAGGAGGGATAGTGGCAACGTCGCGTGCGTAAGAAATGCAGATTGGTAGATGGTCACTTCCGTGTGCGTCGTCGCTGATCTCCCAAGAGAAGTCAGAGAACATATTTGGCGAGGCCAATGACAAGTCAATGGCAGTCGCGTTACCTGTCCGATCGTCTACACGAGTCGCACAACCATCGTTCAGAAGACAGAGGTTTGTCTGTAGGAGAATGTTAACAATCTGTTCCCCACGTACACTGCCCCATTGCTGATGATGAGCGTTAAAGTCGCCCAAAACCATCTTGTTGCCTGGAAGCTGGCGAAATAACGACCTTATGTCATCATCAGCAATAGGCGTATTGGGAGGCAAGTAGAGAGAATAGATAGCCAGATACGTGCCATTGAATTTCACTCTGCACGCGACTGCCTCCAGAGTGGTATCCAACGTCACTTCTGTGTGTGGTGGTGTTTTATGTGTGTATACGGCCACGCCGTGACCGTCGTGTCTTCTGTACGCATGGTAGTGTTTTAGTACTGAAGGATCAGGATGATCCTCCAGCATCGTCTCTTGTAGGCAAATAACGGACGGCCTGTGTAAGTTCATTAAAAGTGACAAATATGGAAATTTATTCCGAATACTTCTACAGTTCCACTGTAAAACGTTGAACGTAATGGTTTAAGAGTTATGGGAGCGGCCGTGTTTCTTATTTTTTTTGCGCTCGGAGGCGCTAGCCGGGGACCTCTCTCGGCCCTTGCAAGAGGAGATCTGCATCGGTTCATCAATTGTTAACTCCCCGGAGCTGGTCGAGAGGGAGCGAGCGTGAGAGCCCCTTCTCGATGGCGCGGGAGCTGGGATGACATGAGAGTAGGAATTGCGTTCTAATTTTGTGTAATTACATCTATTATTATCCTTGTCGTTCTTTTCTTTCTTTGGTGGAGTGGTAGAGACAGCAGAGGCATATTTGGTTTTAGTGGAGGACGAGGTAGAGATGGAGCTGGAGGTGGAGGAAGAGGAGGGGGAGGAGGAAGAGGCAGGTGTGGTGGTTTTTCTTGTAGTAGGTGTTGGAGGCGTGGATGAGGTACTTTTAGTGAGAGAAACAGCTGGGGCAGGTGCAGCCGGCAGAGGCTCAGTCTGAATCGAAACAGACTTCATCACTGGACGCATCTGTACGCTTGCCGCGAATGAAATGCCTGGAGAAGGCGCGACGTGCGCCTCCTTCACTCGCTTCCTCGCGTCAAAGTACGAGATGCCTTCGACTGCCTTAACGGTACAGACCTCTTTCTCCAGCTTCCAAGCAGGACAATCCCGCGAGAAAGTAGAGTGAGCTTCTGAACAGTTACGACACTTTTCGACCAGTGACAAACACTGTTCCGACGAATGACCCTCGATAGCACACTTACCACAAAAAGAGTGAACCGAACGACAAGCATTTCCGTGGTGTCCATAGAGTTGACATTTAAAGCACCGGAAAGGGTTTGGAATATAGGAACGAACGGGAACCCGCTCGTATCCTACATCCACTCTATCAGGCAACTTGGCAACAGCAAAAGTTAAGGTGACTGAAGCAGTGTTCCTTCTCGCGCCGTCAACGAATTTAGTGATCTTTCTAGCCCCAATGACGCCCTGATCATACATGTTATCAACAAATTCGTCTTCCGTCATATCCACAAAGTCGCGATGGGAGGCAACCCCCCGACACGAGTTCATGGATACTGGGATCGAAGCTTCAATCTCAATATCATGCATGCGTCGTAGCTTCATTAGGGAACTGACTTGTTTTGCGTTAAATGTTTCAATTAATAGATCTCCGCTTGCAAGTTTTTTGACATTGGCAACAGTACCAATGTTTACATCAAATACTTTTTTTATTATAAAGGAATTTACAGTAGATAGGCGGGTCTGGGTCTTGGATTTAAGTGTCACAAATGTTGCTTGGTCATAGGAGATGGGGCGTGTGGTTGTCGGGGCGTGTGGTTGTCGGGGCTGGTCGGTCAGGACCCTCCCTCCCCCTCGAGGGGGAGGAGGGGAAGCGGCGTCAGCTATGGGGTACACCCCCCTCCTACAGGAGGGGAGCGGGACACAAGCAGGAGGACGCCAGGGAGGAGTTTCCTAGCGTCAAATTGTCCTGCCAAGCCACTCTAGGCGGGCCGGGCCGATCGGTGTTGATTCACCCCAAAAGCACGCTCACTGAGGCGGACACTCCGTAGGTGAGAGAGGAAGGACAATCTGACAACCTGACAACAGACACTTACTGTTGTCACTAAGATGAGGACAATGAGGTAATAAACTCAGTACATGGGTAGAGGGACACCTATATTTATTTAGCTAATCCTAGACCTGAGGGACCGTCAACATATGTTGAACATCCGAAGGTGAAAGACGTAAGCGACAGGACGACAAGTACACAATACCGTGTCTGGGCTCAGTCTGTGTGACTGACCTCCATTTTCTTTTTTTCTTTTTTCTTTATTTTTTTTTGGGGGCCATCAGCCATGGCATAGGCTATTAGGAAATATAAATTTAAGTTTTACTTATTTTATTTATTTATTTATTTTATTTTATTTTATTTTATTTTATTTTTATTTTTATTTTTTATTTTATTTATTTATTTATTTTTATTTATTTTTTTTTTTTATTTACTTATTAAATTTTGTTCCCTTTAATTTATTTAATTATATATTTATATTCATTTTATATTTTTATACATAGAAATACATTCATACAATTTCAGACACGCATCATGCACACACATTCATACTTGGGAGCCTGAACCTAAGGCAAAAACTAAAGTCATTAGTCAGGGTAGGTGAGGGACAAAAATAGTACATACATACAATGGGGGAGGATACGTACGAATACGTATTTACAATAAACATGGGGAATAATTGACATTCACGCCAAACATATAATACATACTCTCATTCATATCAAAACATATATATTAAGGGAAGGTGCAGTATATACATGGTGGTACAATAATAAAAAGCATTGGAATATACAAGTAGGTCATAACTCTTTGATTAAATTGGTCTCGGCCAGGAAAATCATCAGGTTATCGACCACATCCGGATGCTGGTCAGCCAGAAGGGTGGTCTGCGTCATCGGAAGGCGGCGGGCCTCACAGCAAGCTGCGAGGGACCGTCGCGCCTCCCGATAACGCACACAGTGAAGCAGGATGTGGTCGATAGATAGGGTAGTGTGGCAGGTGATGCATTGGGATGGGAAGGCGTGGGCGATGTAGGGGTGCATGTGGGTGGGTAGGGTGCAGCCCATCCTGAGGCGTCCGAGGACCACCTTCTGACGCCTTGTGGGGCGGTTGGAGGAAGCCCACTCGCCTAGGATGGGTTTTACAGTGGGAAGATGGAGGTTGTCCCAGTGACTTTGCCACAGGAGCTAGACTGATAATTTTGCACCCGAGAGACATGAGTGCAGATCGCGACGGAGGTTCCACGCTCCCTCGAGCTCTGCAGCGGACCTAGCCAGCATGTCAGCCTGCTCATTCCCGTAAATACGCGAATGACCAGGCATCCAAAACAAAGGGAAAGACTTACGGCGTGAAGTTAGCTTATTAATTATATTGCCTTGGATTTCATTGGCATCCGTGCGCCCTGACTCTATCGCCTGAAGGGCTGACATAGAGTCCGTGAAAATGACAATTACGTTATGATTTGAATTTAGTGCATAGTCTATGGCTTTATCAATTGCAAAAAGTTCTGAGGAAAATACCGTTGTATGGGAAGGTAGTCGGAACCTGAGGGCACATTCACGCGACCAAACACTAGCACCCACACATTCACTCGACTTGGAGCCGTCAGTGTACAGGTGGAGGGAGGGAGGGAGGCCTGCGACGAGAGCCCGGAAGTGATAGCCTATCTCCACTTCGGTCATGGCAGGCATGTGGTTGGGTAGCCATTTAATAATAATGTTGGCATTGGGCTCCCAAGGCGCTTTTGTTTGTTGCACAAGCTGGTCAACACCGTCAAGGTCCACTTCACACCTCTAGCATAAAGTGTGAAGGCGGACAGCTAGTGGACGGTGTCGACCAGTGTGGAGATGGTGGTGCTGCTTGATTACAGTAGCTGCCATGAGACCGAGTGGAGTCTTCCGGGCCGTTGACAGGCCGTATGCCAGTAATAGGCCGTCCCGTCGCACACTTAGTGGTGGTATATTGGCCTCAACCTCCAAACGCCCCACGCGTGTACACCGTAGGATTCCAAGACACATTCGCAGACATGCATTCTGAAATACATCCAGCCTCCTCAGTGTTGCGTCCGACGCAGACCCATACACCGGTGAGCCATAGTCTAAGTGAGAACGAATTAAGGACTTGTACACCATTAATAAAGATTTTCTGTCTGCTCCCCAAAATACCTGATAGGTATTTTAGGACATTGACTTTTTAATGGCAACGAACTAATAAATTATTTATGTGTGTTTTCCAATTGAGTGTGCTGTCAAAATGCAGACCCAAGAACTTAACTGAATTTTGAAACGGTATCGGCTGACCTTGAAGAGAAATATGCAAAGCGGGAATTTTACGTTGAGTGAAAACTACACGGATACACTTTGGAACAGAAAACTTAAATCCCCACAGAGAGGCCCACTGTTGGACGGAGTCAAGAGCAATTTGAATCCGTCCAGCCGAGAACTGCGCATTTGGCGACGAATGCCATAACGCACAGTCGTCAGCATAGAGCGAGTATTTAAGATTTCTTGGGACAGGAGTTGATGACAGAATATCATTAATCATAACACAAAATAAAGTAGGACTAAGAACACTACCCTGTGGCACCCCATTTTCCTGGACATAAATGTCCGAGAATACGTTACCGGGAAGCTTGACAGAGGAAGTTCTGTCCTGTAAGAAATTATAAACAAAAATAGGCAAGTTACCTCTTAAACCATGAGCATGGAGTTTCATGAGGATACCGTGTCGCCATGTCATGTCGAAGGCTTTGTGAATGTCCAAGAACACTCCTATCATGAATTCTTTTTTGGCGAAAGCCTCTGAAATTCAATGCTCTAGGTGCATTAAATGGCCCATCGTGCTTCGGTATTTACGAAAACCCGATTGTTGACCACTTAACACACCTTTTGCTTCTAAAAAAAAAATAGCCTTTTGTTAATCATGCGTTCCATGACCTTACAGAGACAGCTCGTGAGCGCAATAGGGCGAAACGCACTGGGGTCCGTAAGGCGAACAGTCTTTTTGGGTATTGGGATAACGTGAGCAAGGTGCCAAGATTGGGGGAAGGTGTGAGGGGTCCAGATTCTATTATAAGGGGAGAGTAATTTAGTAAGTGAACTAGGGCCGAGATGTTGGAGCATGTTTGATCTGGACCAGGACTGGAGCCTTTACAGGATTTCAGGGCAAGGAGGAATTCATCCGGCGTAAACTCTGAGTTGTAATCAGTGTTTACACCTCCTGTGGCAAAGTTTGGGACTGTTTGTTCTGCTGCCTCCTTCCGGGGAAGGAAGGCAGGGTGGAACGAGGCGGAGCTACTCGCCTGTTCAAATTGCCGTGCTAAGGTGTTGGCAATAGCTGGGGGGGTGTCTGTAACATCCTCGTTGGTGATGATTGTGGTTATTGGAATGGTTGTTTTTTTCCCCCTAAGGACATGGACTGTATTCCACACCTGTCCTAGCGGGGTTGTACGGCTTACCGATGATGAAAACTCTCTGAAAGAGCCCCTCTTATCTTGAAGGATGACTTTCCTTGCCTGAGCCCTTGCCTTTTTATAGGCCATGAAATTAGCTTGACTGGGCTGCTGACTGAAATACCTGTATCGGGTATTACGCTCACGAAGTGCTTGTCGGCAATCCGTTGTCCACCATGGAACTCCATGCTTTGTGTGAATTGTAGAAGTTTTCGGAATACATGCCTCAGCGGCGTGTAAAATGGAGTGTGTTGCGTTGCTAACCATTGTGTCAGTGTCCTCGCCAGATATATCCACATCGGCGATCACACGGAAGGTTGCCCAATCTGCTTTCTTAAAATTAAATTTAGGTGGAGGAGGGATAGTGGCAACGTCGTTACCTGTCCGATCGTCTACACGAGTCGCACAACCATCGTTCAGAAGACAGAGGTTTGTCTGTAGGAGAATGTTAACAATCTGTTCCCCACGTACACTTGACCTCTCACTGCCCCATTGCTGATGATGAGCGTTAAAGTCGCCCAAAACCATCTTGTTGCCTGGAAGCTGGCGAAATAACGACCTTATGTCATCATCAGCAATAGGCGTATTAGGAGGCAAGTAGAGAGAATAGATAGCCAGATACGTGCCATTGAATTTCACTCTCCACGCGACTGCCTCCAGAGTGGTATCCAACGTCACTTCTGTGTGTGGTGGTGTTTTATGTGTGTATACGGCCACGCCGTGACCGTCGTGTCTTCTGTACGCATGGTAGTGTTTTAGTACTGAAGGATCAGGATGATCCTCCAGCATCGTCTCTTGTAGGCAAATAACGGACGGCCTGTGTAAGTTCACTAAAAGTGACAAATATGGAAATTTATTCCGAATACTTCTACAGTTCCACTGTAAAACGTTGAACGTAATGGTTTAAGAGTTATGGGAGCGGCCGTGTTTCTTATTTTTTTTGCGCTCGGAGGCGCTAGCCGGGGACCTCTCTCGGCCCTTGCAAGAGGAGATCTGCATCGGTTCATCAATTGTTAACTCCCCGGAGCTGGTCGAGAGGGAGCGAGCGTGAGAGCCCCTTCTCGATGGCGCGGGAGCTGGGATGACATGAGAGTAGGAATTGCGTTCTAATTTTGTGTAATTACATCTATTATTATCCTTGTCGTTCTTTTCTTTCTTTGGTGGAGTGGTAGAGACAGCAGAGGCATATTTGGTTTTAGTGGAGGAGGAGGTAGAGATGGAGCTGGAGGTGGAGGAAGAGGAGGGGGAGGAGGAAGAGGCAGGTGTGGTGGTTTTTCTTGTAGTAGGTGTTGGAGGCGTGGATGAGGTACTTTTAGTGAGAGAAACAGCTGGGGCAGGTGCAGCCGGCAGAGGCTCAGTCTGAATCGAAACAGACTTCATCACTGGACGCATCTGTACGCTTGCCGCGAATGAAATGCCTGGAGAAGGCGCGACGTGCGCCTCCTTCACTCGCTTCCTCGCGTCAAAGTACGAAATGCCTTCGACTGCCTTAACGGTACAGACCTCTTTCTCCAGCTTCCAAGCAGGACAATCCCGCGAGAAAGTAGAGTGAGCTTCTGAACAGTTACGACACTTTTCGACCAGTGACAAACACTGTTCCGACGAATGACCCTCGATAGCACACTTACCACAAACAGAGTGAACCGAACGACAAACATTTCCGTGGTGTCCATAGAGTTGACATTTAAAGCACCGGAAAGGGTTTGGAATATAGGAACGAACGAGAACCCGCTCGTATCCTCGTAAAATGGAGTGTGTTGCGTTGCTAACCATTGTGTCAGTGTCCTCGCCAGATATATCCACATCGGCGATCACACGGAAGGTTGCCCAATCTGCTTTCTTAAAATTAAATTTAGGTGGAGGAGGGATAGTGGCAACGTCGTTACCTGTCCGATCGTCTACACGAGTCGCACAACCATCGTTCAGAAGACAGAGGTTTGTCTGTAGGAGAATGTTAACAATCTGTTCCCCACGTACACTTGACCTCTCACTGCCCCATTGCTGATGATGAGCGTTAAAGTCGCCCAAAACCATCTTGTTGCCTGGAAGCTGGCGAAATAACGACCTTATGTCATCATCAGCAATAGGCGTATTGGGAGGCAAGTAGAGAGAATAGATAGCCAGATACGTGCCATTGAATTTCACTCTCCACGCGACTGCCTCCAGAGTGGTATCCAACGTCACTTCTGTGTGTGGTGGTGTTTTATGTGTGTATACGGCCACGCCGTGACCGTCGTGTCTTCTGTACGCATGGTAGTGTTTTAGTACTGAAGGATCAGGATGATCCTCCAGCATCGTCTCTTGTAGGCAAATAACGGACGGCCTGTGTAAGTTCACTAAAAGTGACAAATATGGAAATTTATTCCGAATACTTCTACAGTTCCACTGTAAAACGTTGAACGTAATGGTTTAAGAGTTATGGGAGCGGCCGTGTTTCTTATTTTTTTTGCGCTCGGAGGCGCTAGCCGGGGACCTCTCTCGGCCCTTGCAAGAGGAGATCTGCATCGGTTCATCAATTGTTAACTCCCCGGAGCTGGTCGAGAGGGAGCGAGCGTGAGAGCCCATTCTCGATGGCGCGGGAGCTGGGATGACATGAGAGTAGGAATTGCGTTCTAATTTTGTGTAATTACATCTATTATTATCCTTGTCGTTCTTTTCTTTCTTTGGTGGAGTGGTAGAGACAGCAGAGGCATATTTGGTTTTAGTGGAGGAGGAGGTAGAGATGGAGCTGGAGGTGGAGGAAGAGGAGGGGGAGGAGGAAGAGGCAGGTGTGGTGGTTTTTCTTGTAGTAGGTGTTGGAGGCGTGGATGAGGTACTTTTAGTGAGAGAAACAGCTGGGGCAGGTGCAGCCGGCAGAGGCTCAGTCTGAATCGAAACAGACTTCATCACTGGACGCATCTGTACGCTTGCCGCGAATGAAATGCCTGGAGAAGGCGCGACGTGCGCCTCCTTCACTCGCTTCCTCGCGTCAAAGTACGAAATGCCTTCGACTGCCTTAACGGTACAGACCTCTTTCTCCAGCTTCCAAGCAGGACAATCCCGCGAGAAAGTAGAGTGAGCTTCTGAACAGTTACGACACTTTTCGACCAGTGACAAACACTGTTCCGACGAATGACCCTCGATAGCACACTTACCACAAAAAGAGTGAACCGAACGACAAACATTTCCGTGGTGTCCATAGAGTTGACATTTAAAGCACCGGAAAGGGTTTGGAATATAGGAACGAACGGGAACCCGCTCGTATCCTACATCCACTCTATCAGGCAACTTGGCAACAGCAAAAGTTAAGGTGACTGAAGCAGTGTTCCTTCTCGCGCCGTCAACGAATTTAGTGATCTTTCTAGCCCCAATGACGCCCTGATCATACATGTTATCAACAAATTCGTCTTCCGTCATATCCACAAAGTCGCGATGGGAGGCAACCCCCCGACACGAGTTCATGAATACTGGGATCGAAGCTTCAATCTCAATATCATGCATGCGTCGTAGCTTCATTAGGGAACTGACTTGTTTTGCGTTAAATGTTTCAATTAATAGATCTCCGCTTGCAAGTTTTTTGACATTGGCAACAGTACCAATGTTTACATCAATTACTTATTTTATTATAAAGGAATTTACAGTAGATAGGCGGGTCTGGGTCTTGGATTTAAGTGTCACAAATGTTGCTTGGTCATAGGAGATGGGGCGTGTGGTTGTCGGGGCTGGTCGGTCAGGACCCTCCCTCCCCCTCGAGGGGGGAGGAGGGGAAGCGGCGTCAGCCTCCTACAGGAGGGGAGCGGGACACAAGCAGGAGGACGCCAGGGAGGAGTTTCCTAGCGTCAAATTGTCCTGCCAAGCCACTCTAGGCGGGCCGGGCCGATCGGTGTTGATTTACCCCAAAAGCACGCTCACTGAGGCGGACACTCCGTAGGTGAGAGAGGAAGGACAATCTGACAACCTGACAACAGACACTTACTGTTGTCACTAAGATGAGGACAATGAGGTAATAAACTCAGTACATGGGTAGAGGGACACCTATATTTATTTAGCTAATCCTAGACCTGAGGGACCGTCAACATATGTTGAACACCCGAAGGTGAAAGACGTAAGCGACAGGACGACAAGTACACAATACCGTGTCTGGGCTCAGTCTGTGTGACTGACCTCCATTTTCTTTTTTTCTTTTTTCTTTATTTTTTTTTATGGGCCATCAGCCATGGCATAGGCTATTAGGAAATATAAATTTAAGTTTTACTTATTTTATTTATTTATTTATTTTATTTTATTTTATTTTATTTTATTTTTATTTTTATTTTTTATTTTATTTATTTATTTATTTATTTTTTTTTTTTTTTTTTATTTATTTATTAAATTTTGTTCCCTTTAATCTATTTAATTATATATTTTTATTCATTTTATATTTTTATACATAGAAATACATTCATACAATTTCAGACACGCATCATGTACACACATTCATACTTGGGAGCCTGAACCTAAGGCAAAAACTAAAGTCATTATTCAGGGTAGGTGAGGGACAAAAATAGTACATACATACAATGGGGGAGGATACGTACGAATACGTATTTACAATAAACATGGGGAATAATTGACATTCACGCCAAACATATAATACATACTCTCATTCATATCAAAACATATATATTAAGGGAAGGTGCAGTATATACATGGTGGTACAATAATAAAAAGCATTGGAATATACAAGTAGGTCATAACTCTTTGATTAAATTGGTCTCGGCCAGGAAAATCATCAGGTTATCGACCACATCCGGATGCTGGTCAGCCAGAAGGGTGGTCTGCGTCATCGGAAGGCGGCGGGCCTCACAGCAAGCTGCGAGGGACCGTCGCGCCTCCCGATAACGCACACAGTGAAGCAGGATGTGGTCGATAGATAGGGTAGTGTGGCAGGTGATGCATTGGGATGGGAAGGCGTGGGCGATGTAGGGGTGCATGTGGGTGGGTAGGGTGCAGCCCATCCTGAGGCGTCCGAGGACCACCTCCTGACGCCTTGTGGGGCGGTTGGAGGAAGCCCACTCGCCTAGGATGGGTTTTACAGTGGGAAGATGGAGGTTGTCCCAGTGACTTTGCCACAGGAGCTAGACTGATAATTTTGCACCCGAGAGACATGAGTGCAGATCGCGACGGAGGTTCCACGCTCCCTCGAGCTCTGCAGCGGACCTAGCCAGCATGTCAGCCTGCTCATTTCCGTAAATACGCGAATGACCAGGCATCCAAAACAAAGGGAAAGACTTACGGCGTGAATTTAGCTTATTAATGATATTGCCTTGGATTTCATTGGCATCCGTGCGCCCTGACTCTATCGCCTGAAGGGCTGACATAGAGTCCGTGAAAATGACAATTACGTTATGATTTGAATTTAGTGCATAGTCTATGGCTTTATCAATTGCAAAAAGTTTTGAGGATAATACCGATGTATGGGAAGGTAGTCGGAACCTGAGGGCACATTCACGCGACCAAACACTAGCACCCACACATTCACTCGACTTGGAGCCGTCAGTGTACAGGTGGAGGGAGGGAGGGAGGCCTGCGACGAGAGCCCGGAAGTGATAGCCTATCTCCACTTCGGTCATGGCAGGCATGTGGTTGGGTAGCCATTTAATAATAATGTTGGCATTGGGCTCCCAAGGCGCTTTTGTTTGTTGCACAAGCTGGTCAACACCGTCAAGGTCCACTTCACACCTCTGGCATAAAGTGTGAAAGCGGACAGCTAGTGGACGGTGTCGACCAGTGTGGAGATGGTGGTGCTGCTTAATTACAGTAGCTGCTATGAGACCGAGTGGAGTCTTCCGGGCCGTTGACAGGCCGTATGCCAGTAATAGGCCGTCCCGTCGCACACTTAGTGGTGGTATATTGGCCTCAACCTCCAAACGCCCCACGCGTGTACACCGTAGGGTTCCAAGACACATTCGCAGACATGCATTCTGAAATACATCCAGCCTCCTCAGTGTTGCGTCCGACGCAGACCCATACACCGGTGAGCCATAGTCTAAGTGAGAACGAATTAAGGACTTGTACACCATTAATAAAGATTTTCTGTCTGCTCCCCAAAATACCTGATAGGTATTTTAGGACATTGACTTTTTTATGGCAACGAACTAATAAATTATTTATGTGTGTTTTCCAATTGAGTGTGCTGTCAAAATGCAGACCCAAGAACTTAACTGAATTTTGAAACGGTATCGGCTGACCTTGAAGAGAAATATGCAAAGCGGGAATTTTACGTTGAGTGAAAACTACACCGATACACTTTGGAACAGAAAACTTAAATCCCCACAGAGAGGCCCACTGTTGGACGGAGTCAAGAGCAATTTGAATCCGTCCAGCCGAGAACTGCGCATTTGGCGACGAATGCCATAACGCACAGTCGTCAGCATAGAGCGAGTATTTAAGATTTCTTGGGACAGGAGTTGATGACAGAATATCATTAATCATAACACAAAATAAAGTAGGACTAAGAACACTACCCTGTGGCACCCCATTTTCCTGGACATAAATGTCCGAGAATACGTTACCGGGAAGCTTGACAGAGGAAGTTCTGTCCTGTAAGAAATTATAAACAAAAATAGGCAAGTTACCTCTTAAACCATGAGCATGGAGTTTCATGAGGATACCGTGTCGCCATGTCATGTCGAAGGCTTTGTGAATGTCCAAGAACACTCCTATCATGAATTCTTTTTTGGCGAAAGCCTCTGAAATTCAATGCTCCAGGTGCATTAAATGGTCCATCGTGCTTCGGTATTTACGAAAACCCGATTGTTGACCACTTAACACACCTTTTGCTTCTAAAAAAAAAATAGCCTTTTGTTAATCATGCGTTCCATGACCTTACAGAGACAGCTCGTGAGCGCAATAGGGCGAAACGCACTTGGGTCCGTAAGGCGAACAGTCTTTTTGGGTATTGGGATAACGTGAGCAAGGTGCCAATATTGGGGGAAGGTGTGAGGGGTCCAGATTCTATTATAAAGGGAGAGTAATTTAGTAAGTGAACTAGGGCCGAGATGTTGGAGCATGTTTGATCTGGACCAGGACTGGAGCCTTTACAGGATTTCAGGGCAAGGAGGAGTTCATCCGGCGTAAATTCTGAGTTGTAATCAGTGTTTACACCTCCTGTGGCAAAGTTTGGGACTGTTTGTTCTGCTGCCTCCTTCCGGGGAAGGAAGGCAGGGTGGAACGAGGCGGAGCTACTCGCCTGTTCAAATTGCCGTGCTAAGGTGTTGGCAATAGCTGGGGGGGTGTCTGTAACATCCTCGTTGGTGATGAGTGTGGTTATTGGAGTGGTTGTTTTTTTCCCCCTAAGGACATGGACTGTATTCCACACCTGTCCTAGCGGGGTTGTACGGCTTACCGATGATGAAAACTCTCTGAAAGAGCCCCTCTTATCTTGAAGGATGACTTTCCTTGCCTGAGTCCTTGCCTTTTTATAGGCCATGAAATTAGCTTGACTGGGCTGCTGACTGAAATACCTGTATCGGGTATTACGCTCACGAAGTGCTTGTCGGCAATCCGTTGTCCACCATGGAACTCCATGCTTTGTGTGAATTGTAGAAGTTTTCGGAATACATGCCTCAGCGGCGTGTAAAATGGAGTGTGTTGCGTTGCTAACCATTGTGTCAGTGTCCTCGCCAGATATATCCACATCGGCGATCACACGGAAGGTTGCCTAATCTGCTTTCTTAAAATTAAATTTAGGTGGAGGAGGGATAGTGGCAACGTCGCGTGCGTAAGAAATGCAGATTGGTAGATGGTCACTTCCGTGTGCGTCGTCGCTGACCTCCCAAGAGAAGTCAGAGAACATATTTGGCGAGGCCAATGACAAGTCAATGGCAGTCGCGTTACCTGTCCGATCGTCTACACGAGTCGCACAACCATCGTTCAGAAGACAGAGGTTTGTCTGTAGGAGAATGTTAACAATCTGTTCCCCACGTACACTGCCCCATTGCTGATGATGAGCGTTAAAGTCGCCCAAAACCATCTTGTTGCCTGGAAGCTGGCGAAATAACGACCTTATGTCATCATCAGCAATAGGCGTATTGGGAGGCAAGTAAAGAGAATAGATAGCCAGATACGTGCCATTGAATTTCACTCTGCACGCGACTGCCTCCAGAGTGGTATCCAACGTCACTTCTGTGTGTGGTGGTGTTTTATGTGTGTATACGGCCACGCCGTGACCGTCGTGTCTTCTGTACGCATGGTAGTGTTTTAGTACTGAAGGATCAGGATGATCCTCCAGCATCGTCTCTTGTAGGCAAATAACGGACGGCCTGTGTAAGTTCACTAAAAGTGACAAATATGGAAATTTATTCCGAATACTTCTACAGTTCCACTGTAAAACGTTGAACGTAATGGTTTAAGAGTTATGGGAGCGGCCGTGTTTCTTATTTTTTTTGCGCTCGGAGGCGCTAGCCGGGGACCTCTCTCGGCCCTTGCAAGAGGAGATCTGCATCGGTTCATCAATTGTTAACTCCCCGGAGCTGGTCGAGAGGGAGCGAGCGTGAGAGCCCCTTCTCGATGGCGCGGGAGCTGGGATGACATGAGAGTAGGAATTGCGTTCTAATTTTGTGTAATTACATCTATTATTATCCTTGTCGTTCTTTTCTTTCTTTGGTGGAGTGGTAGAGACAGCAGAGGCATATTTGGTTTTAGTGGAGGAGGAGGTAGAGATGGAGCTGGAGGTGGAGGAAGAGGAGGGGGAGGAGGAAGAGGCAGGTGTGGTGGTTTTTCTTGTAGTAGGTGTTGGAGGCGTGGATGAGGTACTTTTAGTGAGAGAAACAGCTGGGGCAGGTGCAGCCGGCAGAGGCTCAGTCTGAATCGAAACAGACTTCATCACTGGACGCATCTGTACGCTTGCCGCGAATGAAATGCCTGGAGAAGGCGCGACGTGCGCCTCCTTCACTCGCTTCCTCGCGTCAAAGTACGAGATGCCTTCGACTGCCTTAACGGTACAGACCTCTTTCTCCAGCTTCCAAGCAGGACAATCCCGCGAGAAAGTAGAGTGAGCTTCTGAACAGTTACGACACTTTTCGACCAGTGACAAACACTGTTCCGACGAATGACCCTCGATAGCACACTTACCACAAAAAGAGTGAACCGAACGACAAGCATTTCCGTGGTGTCCATAGAGTTGACATTTAAAGCACCGGAAAGGGTTTGGAATATAGGAACGAACGGGAACCCGCTCGTATCCTACATCCACTCTATCAGGCAACTTGGCAACAGCAAAAGTTAAGGTGACTGAAGCAGTGTTCCTTCTCGCGCCGTCAACGAATTTAGTGATCTTTCTAGCCCCAATGACGCCCTGATCATACATGTTATCAACAAATTCGTCTTCCGTCATATCCACAAAGTCGCGATGGGAGGCAACCCCCCGACACGAGTTCATGGATACTGGGATCGAAGCTTCAATCTCAATATCATGCATGCGTCGTAGCTTCATTAGGGAACTGACTTGTTTTGCGTTAAATGTTTCAATTAATAGATCTCCGCTTGCAAGTTTTTTGACATTGGCAACAGTACCAATGTTTACATCAATTACTTTTTTTTATTATGAAGGAATTTACAGTGGATAAGCGGGTCTGGGTCTTAGATTTCAGTGTCACAAATGTAGCTTGGTCGTAGGAGATGGGCCGTGTGGTTGTCGGGGGTGGTCGGTCAGGACCCTCCCTCCCCCTGGAGGGGGGAGGTGGGGAGGCGGCCTCAGCCATGGGGTACACCCCCCTCCTACAGGAGGGGAGCGGGACACAAGCAGGAGGACGCCAGGGAGGAGTTTCCTAGAGTCAGATTGTCTTGCCAAACCACTCTAGGGGGGCCGATCGGTGTTAATTCACCCCAAAAGCACGCTCACTGAGGCGGACACTCTGTAGGCGAGAGAGGAAGGACAATCTGACAACCTGACAACAGACACTTACTGTTATCACTAAGGTGAGGACAATGAAGTAGCAAAACTCAGTACATGGGTAGAGGGACACCTATATTTATTTAGCTAACCTAGACCTGATGGGCCGTCAAAATATGTTAAACACCCGAAGGTGAAAGACGAAAGCGGCAGGGCAACAAGTACACAATACCGTGTCTGGGCTCAGTCTACTGACCTCCAGTCCAGACCGGTATATATATACCATTCGCTTTCAGTGACGTCACGAGTTTTCCCATCATCCCTCATATCTAGTTGTCCCTAATCTAACGATAACAAGGTTTTTAACTGTTGAACGAGTGTTAAGAATACGAGAATTTAACCTGTGATTCCGTAAAGGAATCACTGTAATGATAGTTGGCCAGTTGCACTCGGTACACGGCTTTCCTCTTTAAAAAAAAAAATTTTAATCCTCGTATTCTCACACTCGTGAGATCATGAAGGTTTACAATAGTCAACATTTGATGGAACCGGTCTTCTTCCGTATCCTTGGGTGTTCACGTTTCCACACTCCTTTTCTCTTCTTCTTTCTTCTTGTCTTGGGCAAGACTTCTGAGTCAGACGTGACTCGACCTCCTGGTCGGAATAGGTGAACCCAACTCCCAACCAGTCCTGGCAAACTGAGCAGGGTGGTGATCTTCGACGGGGTCTCACCAAAGCCTTCATCCGGGGGGGATGACTTCCAGGTCCTTTCCCTGGGGCAGAGTCCAGAGCCCCCAGGATTGTGGTGATCTCTGCTTCAGCTGCGGGACCAGTTTACCAGCTCGGCGTCTCCTCGCCGCTGCAAAAGAGTTTTTATAGGCAGTACTTTTCCTTTAACCACTCAGGGGTCTACTTACTACCATCTCTCCCTCTCAACACTCCTCTAGGAATTCCTCACAGGCCTTCGGGCTCTGCGTGGTTCCTCCGTGTCATCCTCATCCTCGGAAGGAAACACGATCTCGCTCATGTCGGGTATAGAACCTCCATCACCCACAACTAGTGTTAACTTGTCCGCGGCACGGTGGATTGTGTCGCCGTTGACAGCGAGGTGGTGGTTGTAATGATGGTTGTAGTAGTGACTGCCTCGTCCACCCTCGAAGTGGAAGAGTGTGTACTTGGCACCTCCATAGTCGCCCTCACGTATAAGCTAATATCCCTAACTACCGCGTCATACTCATTCGACTTTAAAAAACAGACAGTGTGGGCTTTGTATCCGTTTCATTACCGTGGACACCACCAACGAATCGAGTAAGGTGTTATCTTTCTTCTGTTTGGACTAGTAAAGGATTCCAGTTTAGACGTCATAATTACTCTTTAATAAGGAGAGGGGTGAATCCACAACCTAAGAAAATGCAATCCCCTTCCTTTCTTTCAACTCTAACCCGTAAATCTGATCTTAATCATCATTATCCAAAGTTATAAAAAAAAAAAACGAACAAAAACATATCTACACCCCGTTTAAATTGATCAAACAGCACCCACGCTGGTGCGATGGGGGAAAGGGCGCTCGGCGATCCGAAGACCGCAACTCACTGAACAATCTAGGGTTATGTGCCCGCAGAGGAGACTTTAAACGCATTAGGACTAACATTATCACTAACACTTAAAAAAAGAAAACACAATATATCACTATTAACACTACGTAACTATCCTAATCACCAATCACTCTCTGAAAGAATTTAAAAAAATTCACTGGAGGGGGAGGGCTAGCTACCTACTTAACTAGCACACGGGGCACCGTGTAGCCTCCTCCGGACAACGTGGGCTGATGCGTAATTCACATCTACACCGCTGCAACCATTGTACCGAGGATCAGTGTTACCACCACTGTACCGTAGGTAAATGTTATTTTCTATTGACACCGCTGTCATCACTGTACCGTTTCGGTATAAACACTATCCTCTCATCTACTTTCTATGCTGCCACCACGACACCACTTGGGCATCGACACTGTCTTCACTACCACGTCTATCACTATCACTACTATTAGGGCCTTTCCCTGGGGCCGATAAGAGAGAAAAGAAAAGAATCAAATGGATAAATAAACAGACTTTAATTAATAATGAAAATAAGAAATGTACTTGCGATATCCATGGTGGTGCTCTTACAACAACTTATCCTACCACACACCACACTTTACATTGCACAAAAATAAACAAACATATAGATACAAATGAAAATATTACTAGCTAAACTCCTACCTATGTTACGTGAGGGAAACTGATGGAAACTAGCCAAAACACACTCACGGCAATAATGTTTGCGTGTCACCGTCCTTGTCCTGTCGTCCACAGCTTACAGGCCAGATTACCCAGGCAATCTTTGGCACTCCGTCAGAAGTCTGACGGTAGAAGACAGTCGTTTGCTGATCCTCCTCGGGAGCTGACTGGAGCGGAGTCACGGAACACTAGTGACTGACCTCATTTTTTTTTTTTTTTTTTTTTTTTTTTTTTTTAAGTATTCTTTTATTTTTTTATTTTTTTTATTTGTTTATCAATTTATTTATTTTTTATTTATTTATTTTTTTTTTCCCCTTTAATTTATTTACATGTTTGTTTGTTTGTTTGTTTGATTTTTTTTTTTTTTTATTTATTTTTTATTTTTTTTTTTTATCCATTTTATATTTGTACATAGAAAAAATAAAAATACAAATATATTCATACAATTCTAGTCACGCATCATGCATACACATTCATACTTGGGAGCCTGAACCTAAGGCAAAAACTAAAGTCATTAGTCAGGGAAAGTAGGGGACAAAAATGATACATACATATAATGGGGGAGGATACGTACGAATACGTATTTACAATAAATTTGGGGATAAGTGCATAACATCCACGCTAGACACATAATCATTCATTCAAAACATATTTATAATAAAAGAAAGTGCAGTATATACAAAGTGTCATCAATAAAAAGAAAAACATTGAAATATACAAGTAAGTCATAACTCTTTGATTAAGTTGGTCTCGGCCAGGAAAATCATCAGGTTATCGACCACATCCGGATGCTGGTCACCCAGAAGGGTGGTCTGCGTCATCGGAAGGCGGCGGGCCTCACAGCAAGCTGCGAGGGACCGTCGCGCCTCCCGATAACGCCCACAGTGAAGCAGGATGTGGTCGATAGAGAGGGTAGTGTGACAGGTGATGCATTGGGGTGGGAAGGCGTGGGCGATGTAGGGGAGCATGTGGGTGAGTAGGGTGCAGCCCATCCTGAGGCGTCCGAGGACTACCTCCTGACGCCTTGTGGGGCGGTTGGAGGAAGCCCACTCGCCTAGGATGGGTTTTATTGTGGTAAGATGGAGGTTGTCCCAGTGACTTTGCCACAGGAGGTAAACTGATGATTTTGCAGCCGAGAGACATGACTGCAGATCGCGACGGAGGTTCCACGCTCCCTCGAGCTCTGCAGCGGACCTAGCCAGCATGTCAGCCTGCTCATTCCCGTAAATACGCGAATGACCAGGCACCCAAAACAAAGAGAAAGACTTACGGCGTGAATTTAACTTATTAATGATGTTGCCTTGGATTTCATTGGCATCCGTGCGCCCTGACTCTATCGCCTGAAGGGCTGACATAGAGTCCGTGAAAATGACAATTGCGTTATGATTTGAATTTAGTGCATAATCTATGGCTTTATCAATTGCAAAAAGTTCTGAGGAAAAAACCGATGTATGGGAAGGTAGACGGAACCTGAGGGCACATTCACGCGACCAAACACTAGCACCCACACATTCATTCGACTTGGAGCCGTCAGTGTACAGGTGGAGCGTGGGAGGGAGGCTAGCGACGAGAGCCCGGAAGTGATATCCTATCTCCACCTCGGTCATGGTAGGCTTGTGCTTGGGTAGCCATTTTGTAATGGTGTTGGCTTTGGGGTCCCAAGGGGCTGTTGTTGGTAGCACAAGCTGGTCAACACCGTCAAGGTCCACTTCACACTTCTGGCATAAAGTGTGAAGGCGGACAGCTAGTGGACGGTGTCGACCAGTGTGGAGATGGTGGTGCTACTTAATAACAGTAGCTGCCATGAGACCGAGTGGAGTCTTCCGGGCCGTTGACAGGCCGTATGCCAGTAATAGGCCGTCCCGTCGCATACTTAGTGGTGGTATATTGGCCTCAACCTCCAAACGCCCGACGCGTGTACACCGTAGGGCTCCAAGACACATTCGCAGACATGCATTCTGAAATACATCCAGCCTCCTCAGTGTTGCGTCCGACGCTGACCCATACACCGGTGAGCCATAGTCTAAGTGAGAACGAATTAAGGACTTGTACACCATTAATAAAGATTTTCTGTCTGCTCCCCAAGAAGTACCTGATAGGTATTTTAGGACATTGACTTTTTTATGGCAACGAACTAGTAAATTGTTTATGTGTGTTTTCCAATTGAGTCTGCTGTCAAAATGCAGACCCAAGAACTTAACTGAATTTTGAAACGGTATCGGCTGACCTTGAAGAGAAATATGCAAAGCGGGAATTTTACGTTGAGTGAAAACTACACCGATACACTTTGGAACAGAAAACTTAAATCCCCACAGAGAGGCCCACTGTTGGATGGAGTCAAGAGCAATTTGAATCCGTCCAGCCGAGAACTGCGCATTTGGCGACGAATGCCATAACGCACAGTCGTCAGCATAGAGCGAGTATTTAAGATTTCTTGGGACAGGAGTTGATGACAGAATATCATTAATCATAACACAAAATAATGTAGGACTAAGAATACTACCCTGTGGCACCCCATTTTCCTGGACATAAATGTCCGAGAATACGTTACCGGGAAGCTTGACAGAGAAAGTTCTGTCCTGTAAGAAATTATAAACAAAAATGGGCAAGTTACCTCTTAAACCGTGAGCATGGAGTTTCATGAGGATACCGTGTCGCCATGTCATGTCGAAGGCTTTGTGAATGTCCAAGAACACTCCTATCATGAATTCTTTTTTGGCGAAAGCCTCTGAAATGCAATGCTCCAGGTGCATTAAATGGTCCATCGTGCTTCGGTATTTACGAAAACCCGATTGTTGACCACTTAACACACCTTTTGCTTCTAAAACAAAAAATAGCCTTTTGTTAATCATGCGTTCCATGACCTTACAGAGACAGCTCGTGAGCGCAATAGGGCGAAACGCACTGGGGTCCGTAAGGCGACCAGTCTTTTTGGGTATTGGGATAACGTGAGCAAAGTGCCAAGATTGGGGGAAGATGTGAGTGGTCCAGATTCTATTATAAAGGGAGAGTAATTTAGAAAGTGAACTAGGGCCGAGATGTTGGAGCATGCTGTATGATATTTGATCTGGACCAGGACTGGAGCCTTTACAGGATTTCAGGGCAAGGAGGAGTTCATCCGGCGTAAACTCTGAGTTGTAATCAGTGTTTACGCCTCCTGTGGCAAAGTTTGGGACTGTTTGTTCTGCTGCCTCCTTCCGGGGAAGGAAGGCAGGGTGGAACGAGGCGGAGCTACTCGCCTGTTCAAATTGCCGGGCTAAGGTGTTGGCAATAGCTGGGGGGGTGTCTGTAACATCCCCGTTGGTGATGAGTGTGGTTATCGGAGTGGTTGTTTTTTTCCCGCTAAGGACATGGACTGTGTTCCATACCTGTCCTAGCGGGGTTGTACGGCTTACTGATGACGTGAACTCTCTGAAAGAGCCCCTCTTAGCTTGAAGGATGACTTTCCTTGCCTGAGCCCTTGCCTTTTTATAGGCTATGAAATTATCTTGACTGGGCTGCTGGCTGAAATACCTGTATCGCCTATTACGCTCACGAAGTGCTTGTCGGCAATCCGTTGTCTACCATGGAACTCCATGCTTTGTGTGAATTGTAGAAGTTTTCGGAATACATGCCTCAGCGGCGTGTAAAATGAATTGTGTTGCGTTGCTAACCATTGTGTCAGTGTCCTCGCCAGATATATCCATATCGGCGATCACACGGCTGACCTCCATTTTTTTTTTTTTTTTTTTTTTTTTTTTTTTTTTTTTTTTTTTTTTTTTTTTTTTTTTTGGCCATCAGCCATGGCATTGGCTATTAGGCCATATAAATTAAATTTTGAACTTGTTTTTTTTTTTTTTTTTTTTTTTTAATATTATTTTATTTTATTTTTTTTTTATTTGTTTATCAATTTATTTATTTTTTATTTATTTATTTTTTTTTTTTTTTTCCTTTAATTTATTTACATGTTTGTTTGTTTGTTTGTTTGTTTGTTTTATTTTTTATTTTTTATTTATTTATTTTTTTATTTTTTTATCCATTTTATATTTGTACATGGAAAAAAAAGAAAAAAAATAAAAATAAAAATATATTCATACAATTCCAGTCACGCATCATGCATACACATTCATACTTGGGAGCCTGAACCTAAGGCAAAAACTAAAGTCATTAGTCAGGGAAAGTAGGGGATAAAAATGATACATACATATAATGGGGGAGGATACGTACGAATACGTATTTACAATAAATTTGGGGATAAATGCATAACATCCACGCTAGACACATAATCATTCATTCCAAACATATTTATAATAAAAGAAAGTGCAGTATATACAAAATGCCATCAATAACAAAGAAAAACATTGAAATATACAAGTAAGTCATAACTCTTTGATTAAGTTGGTCTCGGCCAGGAAAATCATCAGGTTATCGACCACATCCGGATGCTGGTCACCCAGAAGGGTGGTCTGCGTCATCGGAAGGCGGCGGGCCTCACAGCAAGCTGCGAGGGACCGTCGCGCCTCCCGATAACGCACACAGTGAAGCAGGATGTGGTCGATAGAGAGGGTAGTGTGACAGGTGATGCATTGGGGTGGGAAGGCGTGGGCGATGTAGGGGAGCATGTGGGTGGGTAGGGTGCAGCCCATCCTGAGGCGTCCGAGGACTACCTCCTGACGCCTTGTGGGGCGGTTGGAGGAAGCCCACTCGCCTAGGATGGGTTTTACTGTGGGAAGATGGAGGTTTTCCCAGTGACTTTGCCACAGGAGGTAAACTGATGATTTTGCAGCCGAGAGACATGACTGCAGATCGCGACGGAGGTTCCACGCTCCCTCGAGCTCTGCAGCGGACCTAGCCAGCATGTCAGCCTGCTCATTCCCGTAAATACGCGAATGACCAGGCACCCAAAACAAAGAGAAAGACTTACGGCGTGAATTTAACTTATTAATGATGTTGCCTTGGATTTCATTGGCATCCGTGCGCCCTGACTCTATCGCCTGAAGGGCTGACATAGAGTCCGTGAAAATGACAATTACGTTATGATTTGAATTTAGTGCATAATCTATGGCTTTATCAATTGCAAAAAGTTCTGAGGAAAAAACCGATGTATGGGAAGGTAGACGGAACCTGAGGGCACATTCACGCGACCAAACACTAGCACCCACACATTCAAACGACTTGGAGCCGTCAGTGTACAGGTGGAGCGTGGGAGGGAGGCTAGCGACGAGAGCCCGGAAGTGATATCCTATCTCCACCTCGGTCATTACAGGCTTGTGCTTGGGTAGCCATTTTTTAATGGTGTTGGCTTTGGGCTCCCAAGGGGCTGTTGTTGGTAGCACAAGCTGGTCAACACCGTCAAGGTCCACTTCACACTTCTGGCATAAAGTGTGAAGGCGGACAGCTAGTGGACGGTGTCGACCAGTGTGGAGATGGTGGTGCTGCTTAATAACAGTAGCTGCCCTGAGACCGAGTGGAGTCTTCCGGGCCGTTGACAGGCCGTATGCCAGTAATAGGCCGTCCCGTCGCATACTTAGTGGTGGTATATTGGCCTCAACCTCCAAACGCCCCACGCGTGTACACCGTAGGGCTCCAAGACACATTCGCAGACATGCATTCTGAAATACATCCAGCCTCCTCAGTGTTGCGTCCGACGCAGACCCATACACCGGTGAGCCATAGTCTAAGTGAGAACGAATTAAGGACTTGTACACCATTAATAAAGATTTTCTGTCTGCTCCCCAAGAAGTACCTGATAGGTATTTTAGGACATTGACTTTTTTATGGCAACGAACTAGTAAATTGTTTATGTGTGTTTTCCAATTGAGTCTGCTGTCAAAATGCAGACCCAAGAACTTAACTGAGTTTTGAAACGGTATCGGCTGGCCTTGAAGAGAAATATGCAAAGCGGGAATTTTACGTTGAGTGAAAACTACACCGATACACTTTGGAACAGAAAACTTAAATCCCCACAGAGAGGCCCACTGTTGGACGGAGTCAAGAGCAATTTGAATCCGTCCAGCCGAGAACTGCGCATTTGGCGACGAATGCCATAACGCACAGTCGTCAGCATAGAGCGAGTATTTATGATTTCTTGGGACAGGAGTTGATGACAGAATATCATTAATCATAACACAAAATAAAGTAGGACTAAGAACACTACCCTGTGGCACCCCATTTTCCTGGACATAAATGTCCGAGAATACGTTACCGGGAAGCTTGACAGAGAAAGTTCTGTCCTGTAAGAAATTATAAACAAAAATGGGCAAGTTACCTCTTAAACCGTGAGCATGGAGTTTCATGAGGATACCGTGTCGCCATGTCATGTCGAAGGCTTTGTGAATGTCCAAGAACACTCCTATCATGAATTCTTTTTTGGCGAAAGCCTCTGAAATGCAATGCTCCAGATGCATTAAATGGTCCATCGTGCTTCGGTATTTACGAAAACCCGATTGTTGACCACTTAACACACCTTTTGCTTCTAAAACAAAAAATAGCCTTTTGTTAATCATGCGTTCCATGACCTTACAGAGACAGCTCGTGAGCGCAATAGGGCGAAACGCACTGGGGTCCGTAAGGCGACCAGTCTTTTTGGGTATTGGGATAACGTGAGCAAAGTGCCAAGATTGGGGGAAGGTGTGAGTGGTCCAGATTCTATTATAAAGGGAGAGTAATTTAGAAAGTGAACTAGGGCCGAGATGTTGGAGCATGCTGTATGATATTTGATCTGGACCAGGACTGGAGCCTTTACAGGATTTCAGGGCAAGGAGGAGTTCATCCGGCGTAAACTCTGAGTTGTAATCAGTGTTTACGCCTCCTGTGGCAAAGTTTGGGACTGTTTGTTCTGCTGCCTCCTTCCGGGGAAGGAAGGCAGGGTGGAACGAGGCGGAGCTACTCGCCTGTTCAAATTGCCGGGCTAAGGTGTTGGCAATAGCTGGGGGGGTGTCTGTAACATCCCCGTTGGTGATGAGTGTGGTTATCGGAGTGGTTGTTTTTTTCCCGCTAAGGACATGGACTGTGTTCCATACCTGTCCTAGCGGGGTTGTACGGCTTACTGATGACGTGAACTTTCTGAAAGAGCCCCTCTTAGCTTGAAGGATGACTTTCCTTGCCTGAGCCCTTGCCTTTTTATAGGCTATGAAATTATCTTGACTGGGCTGCTGGCTGAAATACCTGTATCGCCTATTACGCTCACGAAGTGCTTGTCGGCAATCCGTTGTCCACCATGGAACTCCATGCTTTGTGTGAATTGTAGAAGTTTTCGGAATACATGCCTCAGCGGCGTGTAAAATGGATTGTGTTGCGTTGCTAACCATTGTGTCAGTGTCCTCGCCAGATATATCCATATCGGCGATCACACGGAAGGTTGCCCAATCTGCTTTCTTAAAATTAAATTTAGGTGGAGGAGGGATAGTGGCAACGTCGCGTGCGTAAGAAATGCAGATTGGTAGGTGGTCACTTCCGTGTGCGTCGTCGCTGACCTCCCAAGAGAAGTCAGAGAACATATTTGGCGAGGCCAATGACAAGTCAATGGCAGTCGCGTTACCTGTCCGATCGTCTACACGAGTCGCACAACCATTGTTCAGAAGACAGAGGTTTGTCTGTAGGAGAATGTTAACAATCTGTTCCCCACGTACACTTGACCTCTCACTGCCCCATTGCTGATGATGGGCGTTAAAGTCGCCCAAAACCAGCTTGTTGCCTGGAAGCTGGCGAAATAACGACCTTAAGTCATCATCAGCAATAGGCGTATTGGGAGGTAAGTAGAGAGAACAGATAGCCAGATACGTGCCATTGAATTTTACTCTGCACGCGACTGCCTCCAGAGTGGTATCCAACGTCACTTCTGTGTGTGGTAGTGTTTTATGTGTGTATACGGCCACGCCGTGACCGTCGTGTCTTCTGTACGCATGGTAGTGTTTTAGTACTGAAGGATCAGGATGATCCTCCAGCATCGTCTCTTGTAGGCAAATAACGGACGGCCTGTGTAAGTTCACTAAAAGTGACAAATATGGAAGTTTATTCCGAATACTTCTACAGTTCCACTGTAAAACGTTGAACGTAATGGTTTAAGAGTTATGGGGGCGGCCGTGTTTCCTAGTTTTTTTGCGCTCGGAGGCGCTAGCCGGGGACCTCTCTCGGCCGTTGCAAGAGGAGATCTGCATCGGTTCATCAATAGTTAACTCCCCGGAGCTGGTCGAGAGGGAGCGAGCGTGAGAGCCCCTCCTCGATGGCGCGGGAGCTGGGATGACATGAGAGGAGGAATTGCGTTCTAATTTTGTGTAATTATATTTAATGTTATCCTTGTCATTCTTTTCTGTCTTCTTAGCTGGAGTGGTAGAGACAGCAGAGGCATATTTAGTATTAGTGGAGGAGGAGGTAGAGGTGGTGGTGGAGGAGGAGGTGGAGGAGGAGGAGGGGGAGGAGGAAGAGGCAGGTGTGGTTGTTTTCATGATAGTAGGTGTTGGAGGAGTAGATGAGGTATTCGTAGAAAGAGAAACAGCTTGGGCAGGTGCAGCCGGCAGAGGTTCAGTCTGAATCGAAACAGACTTCATCACTGGACGCATCTGTACGCTTGCCGCGTATGAAACGCCTGGAGAAGGCGCGACGTGCGCCTCCTTCACTCGCTTCCTCGCGTCAAAGTACGAGATGCCTTCGACTGCCTTAACGGTACAGACCTCTTTCTCCAGCTTCCAAGCAGGACAATCCCGCGAGAAAGTAGAGTGAGCTTCTGAACAGTTACGACACTTCTCTACCAATGACGAACACTGTTCCGACGAATGACCTTCGCAAGCACACTTACCACAAAAAGAGTGAACCGAACGACAAGCATTTCCGTGGTGACCATAGAGTTGACATTTAAAGCACCGAAGAGGGTTTGGAATATAGGGACGAACGGGAACCCGCTCGTATCCTACATCCACTCTATCAGGCAACTTGGCAACAGCAAAAGTTAGAGTAACTGAAGCAGTGTTCCTTCTCGCGCCGTCAACGAATTTAGTTATTTTACGAGCCCCAATGACGCCCTGATCATACATGTTATCAACGATTTCGTCTTCCGTCATATCCACAAAATCGCGATGGGAGGCAACCCCCCGACACGAGTTCATGGATACTGGGATCGAAGCTTCAATCTCAATATCATGCATGCGTTGTAGCTTCATTAGGGAACTGACTTATTTTGAGTTAAATGTTTCAATTAATAAATCTCCGCTTGCAAGTTTTTTGACATTGGCAACAGTACCAATGTTTACATCAATAACTTTTTTAATTATAAATGAATTTACAGTAGAAAGGCGGGTCTGGGTCTTAGATTTCAGTGTCACATATCTAGCTTGGTCATAGGAGATGGGCCGTGTGTTCGTTAGGGGTGGTCGGTCAGGACCCTCCCTCCCCCTGGAGGGGGGAGGGGGGGAGGCGGCCTCAGCCATGGGGTACACCCCCCTCCTGCAGGAGGGGAGCGGGACACAAGCGGGAAGACACCAGGGAGGAGTTTCCTAGAGTCAGATTGTCTTGCCAAACCACTCTAGGGGGGCCGATCGGTGTTAATTCACCCCAAAAGCACGCTCACTGAGGCGGACACTCCGTAGGTGAGAGAGGAAGGACAATCTGACCACCTGACAACAGACACTTACTGTTGTCACTAAGGTGAGGACAATGAAGTAGCAAAACTCAGTACATGGGTAGAGGGACACCTATATTTATGTAGCTAACCTAGACCTGAGGGGCCGTCAAAATATTTTAACACCCGAAGGTGAAAGACATAAGCAGCAGGACGACAAGTACACAGTACCGTGTCTGGGCTCAGACTGCTGACCTCCAGTCCTTTTTTTTTTTTTTTTTTTTTTTTTTTTTTTTTTTTTTTTTTTTTTTGGCCATCAGCATGGCATTGGCTATTAGGCCATATAAATTACATTTTGAACTTGTTTTTTTTTTTTTTTTTTTGTATTATTTTATTTTATTTTTTTTTTATTTGTTTATCAATTTATTTATTTTTTATTTATTTATTTTCTTTTTTTTCCCTTTAATTTATTTACATGTTTGTTTGTTTGTTTGTTTGTTTGTTTGATTTTTTTTTTTTTTTTTTTTTTTTTTTTTTTTTTTTTTTTTTTTTTTTTTTTTTTTTTTTTTTTTATCCATTTTATATTTGTACATAGAAAAAAAACTAAAATAAAAATATATTCATACAATTCCAGTCACGCATCATGCATACACATTCATACTTGGGAGCCTGAACCTAAGGCAAAAACTAAAGTCATTAGTCAGGGAAAGTAGGGGACAAAAATGATACATACATATAATGGGGGAGGATACGTACGAATACGTATTTACAATAAATTTGGGGATAGGTGCATAACATCCACGCTAGACACATAATCATTCATTCAAAACATATTTATAATAAAAGAAAGTGCAGTATATACAAAGTGTCATCAATAAAAAAGAAAACATTGAAATATACAAGTAAGTCATAACTCTTTGATTAAGTTGGTCTCTGCCAGGAAAATCATCAGGTTATCGACCACATCCGGATGCTGGTCACCCAGAAGGGTGGTCTGCGTCATCGGAAGGCGGCGGGCCTCACAGCAAGCTGCGAGGGACCGTCGCGCCTCCCGATAACGCCCACAGTGAAGCAGGATGTGGTCGATAGAGAGGGTAGTGTGACAGGTGATGCATTGGGGTGGGAAGGCGTGGGCGATGTAGGGGAGCATGTGGGTGGGTAGGGTGCAGCCCATCCTGAGGCGTCCGAGGACTACCTCCTGACGCCTTGTGGGGCGGTTGGAGGAAGCCCACTCGCCTAGGATGGGTTTTATTGTGGTAAGATGGAGGTTGTCCCAGTGACTTTGCCACAGGAGGTAAACTGATGATTTTGCAGCCGAGAGACATGACTGCAGATCGCGACGGAGGTTCCACGCTCCCTCGAGCTCTGCAGCGGACCTAGCCAGCATGTCAGCCTGCTCATTCCCGTAAATACGCGAATGACCAGGCACCCAAAACAAAGAGAAAGACTTACGGCGTGAATTTAACTTATTAATGATGTTGCCTTGGATTTCATTGGCATCCGTGCGCCCTGACTCTATCGCCTGAAGGGCTGACATAGAGTCCGTGAAAATGACAATTACGTTATGATTTGAATTTAGTGCATAATCTATGGCTTTATCAATTGCAAAAAGTTCTGAGGAAAAAACCGATGTATGGGAAGGTAGACGGAACCTGAGGGCACATTCACGCGACCAAACACTAGCACCCACACATTCATTCGACTTGGAGCCGTCAGTGTACAGGTGGAGCGTGGGAGGGAGGCTAGCGACGAGAGCCCGGAAGTGATATCCTATCTCCACCTCGGTCATGGCAGGCTTGTGCTTGGGTAGCCATTTTGTAATGGTGTTGGCTTTGGGGTCCCAAGGGGCTGTTGTTGGTAGCACAAGCTGGTCAACACCGTCAAGGTCCACTTCACACTTCTGGCATAAAGTGTGAAGGCGGACAGCTAGTGGACGGTGTCGACCAGTGTGGAGATGGTGGTGCTGCTTAATAACAGTAGCTGCCATGAGACCGAGTGGAGTCTTCCGGGCCGTTGACAGGCCGTATGCCAGTAATAGGCCGTCCCGTCGCATACTTAGTGGTGGTATATTGGCCTCAACCTCCAAACGCCCCACGCGTGTACACCGTAGGGCTCCAAGACACATTCGCAGACATGCATTCTGAAATACATCCAGCCTCCTCAGTGTTGCGTCCGACGCAGACCCATACACCGGTGAGCCATAGTCTAAGTGAGAACGAATTAAGGACTTGTACACCATTAATAAAGATTTTCTGTCTGCTCCCCAAGAAGTACCTGATAGGTATTTTAGGACATTGACTTTTTTATGGCAACGAACTAGTAAATTGTTTATGTGTGTTTTCCAATTGAGTCTGCTGTCAAAATGCAGACCCAAGAACTTAACTGAATTTTGAAACGGTATCGGCTGGCCTTGAAGAAAAATATGCAAAGCGGGAATTTTACGTTGAGTGAAAACTACACCGATACACTTTGGAACAGAAAACTTAAATCCCCACAGAGAGGCCCACTGTTGGACGGAGTCAAGAGCAATTTGAATCCGTCCAGCCGAGAACTGCGCATTTGGCGACGAATGCCATAACGCACAGTCGTCAGCATAGAGCGAGTATTTAAGATTTCTTGGGACAGGAGTTGATGACAGAATATCATTAATCATAACACAAAATAAAGTAGGACTAAGAACACTACCCTGTGGCACCCCATTTTCCTGGACATAAATGTCCGAGAATACGTTACCGGGAAGCTTGACAGAGAAAGTTCTGTCCTGTAAGAAATTATAAACAAAAATGGGCAAGTTACCTCTTAAACCGTGAGCATGGAGTTTCATGAGGATACCGTGTCGCCATGTCATGTCGAAGGCTTTGTGAATGTCCAAGAACACTCCTATCATGAATTCTTTTTTGGCGAAAGCCTCTGAAATGCAATGCTCCAGGTGCATTAAATGGTCCATCGTGCTTCGGTATTTACGAAAACCCGATTGTTGACCACTTAACACACCTTTTGCTTCTAAAACAAAAAATAGCCTTTTGTTAATCATGCGTTCCATGACCTTACAGAGACAGCTCGTGAGCGCAATAGGGCGAAACGCACTGGGGTCCGTAAGGCGACCAGTCTTTTTGGGTATTGGGATAACGTGAGCAAAGTGCCAAGATTGGGGGAAGGTGTGAGTGGTCCAGATTCTATTATAAAGGGAGAGTAATTTAGAAAGTGAACTAGGGCCGAGATGTTGGAGCATGCTGTATGATATTTGATCTGGACCAGGACTGGAGCCTTTACAGGATTTCAGGGCAAGGAGGAGTTCATCCGGCGTAAACTCTGAGTTGTAATCAGTGTTTACGCCTCCTGTGGCAAAGTTTGGGACTGTTTGTTCTGCTGCCTCCTTCCGGGGAAGGAAGGCAGGGTGGAACGAGGCGGAGCTACTCGCCTGTTCAAATTGCCGGGCTAAGGTGTTGGCAATAGCTGGGGGGGTGTCTGTAACATCCCCGTTGGTGATGAGTGTGGTTATCGGAGTGGTTGTTTTTTTCCCGCTAAGGACATGGACTGTGTTCCATACCTGTCCTAGCGGGGTTGTACGGCTTACTGATGACGTGAACTCTCTGAAAGAGCCCCTCTTAGCTTGAAGGATGACTTTCCTTGCCTGAGCCCTTGCCTTTTTATAGGCTATGAAATTATCTTGACTGGGCTGCTGGCTGAAATACCTGTATCGCCTATTACGCTCACGAAGTGCTTGTCGGCAATCCGTTGTCCACCATGGAACTCCATGCTTTGTGTGAATTGTAGAAGTTTTCGGAATACATGCCTCAGCGGCGTGTAAAATGGATTGTGTTGCGTTGCTAACCATTGTGTCAGTGTCCTCGCCAGATATATCCATATCGGCGATCACACGGAAGGTTGCCCAATCTGCTTTCTTAAAATTAAATTTAGGTGGAGGAGGGATAGTGGCAACGTCGCGTGCGTAAGAAATGCAGATTGGTAGGTGGTCACTTCCGTGTGCGTCGTCGCTGACCTCCCAAGAGAAGTCAGAGAACATATTTGGCGAGGCCAATGACAAGTCAATGGCAGTCGCGTTACCTGTCCGATCGTCTACACGAGTCGCACAACCATTGTTCAGAAGACAGAGGTTTGTCTGTAGGAGAATGTTAACAATCTGTTCCCCATGTACACTTGACCTCTCACTGCCCCATTGCTGATGATGGGCGTTAAAGTCGCCCAAAACCAGCTTGTTGCCTGGAAGCTGGCGAAATAACGACCTTAAGTCATCATCAGCAATAGGCGTATTGGGAGGTAAGTAGAGAGAACAGATAGCCAGATACGTGCCATTGAATTTTACTCTGCACGCGACTGCCTCCAGAGTGGTATCCAACGTCACTTCTGTGTGTGGTAGTGTTTTATGTGTGTATACGGCCACGCCGTGACCGTCGTGTCTTCTGTACGCATGGTAGTGTTTTAGTACTGAAGGATCAGGATGATCCTCCAGCATCGTCTCTTGTAGGCAAATAACGGACGGCCTGTGTAAGTTCACTAAAAGTGACAAATATGGAAGTTTATTCCGAATACTTCTACAGTTCCACTGTAAAACGTTGAACGTAATGGTTTAAGAGTTATGGGGGCGGCCGTGTTTCCTAGTTTTTTTGCGCTCGGAGGCGCTAGCCGGGGACCTCTCTCGGCCCTTGCAAGAGGAGATCTGCATCGGTTCATCAATAGTTAACTCCCCGGAGCTGGTCGAGAGAGAGCGAGCGTGAGAGCCCCTCCTCGATGGCGCGGGAGCTGGGATGACATGAGAGGAGGAATTGCGTTCTAATTTTGTGTAATTATATTTAATGTTATCCTTGTCATTCTTTTCTGTCTTCTTAGCTGGAGTGGTAGAGACAGCAGAGGCATATTTAGTATTAGTGGAGGAGGAGGTAGAGGTGGTGGTGGAGGAGGAGGTGGAGGAGGAGGAGGGGGAGGAGGAAGAGGCAGGTGTGGTTGTTTTCATGATAGTAGGTTTTGGAGGAGAAGATGAGGTATTCGTAGAAAGAGAAACAGCTTGGGCAGGTGCAGCCGGCAGAGGTTCAGTCTGAATCGAAACAGACTTCATCACTGGACGCATCTGTACGCTTGCCGCATATGAAACGCCTGGAGAAGGCGCGACGTGCGCCTCCTTCACTCGCTTCCTCGCGTCAAAGTACGAGATGCCTTCGACTGCCTTAACGGTACAGACCTCTTTCTCCAGCTTCCAAGCAGGACAATCCCGCGAGAAAGTAGAGTGAGCTTCTGAACAGTTACGACACTTCTCTACCAATGACGAACACTGTTCCGACGAATGACCTTCGCAAGCACACTTACCACAAAAAGAGTGAACCGAACGACAAGCATTTCCGTGGTGACCATAGAGTTGACATTTAAAGCACCGAAGAGGGTTTGGAATATAGGGACGAACGGGAACCCGCTCGTATCCTACATCCACTCTATCAGGCAACTTGGCAACAGCAAAAGTTAGAGTAACTGAAGCAGTGTTCCTTCTCGCGCCGTCAACGAATTTAGTGATCTTACGAGCCCCAATGACGCCCTGATCATACATGTTATCAATGATTTCGTCTTCCGTCATATCCACAAAATCGCGATGGGAGGCAACCCCCCGACACGAGTTCATGGATACTGGGATCGAAGCTTCAATCTCAATATCATGCATGCGTTGTAGCTTCATTAGGGAACTGACTTGTTTTGTGTTGAATGTTTCAATTAATAAATCTTCGCTTGCAAGTTTTTTGACATTGGCAACAGTACCAATGTTTACATCAATAACTTTTTTAATTATAAATGAATTTACAGTAGAAAGGCGGGTCTGGGTCTTAGATTTTAGAGTCACATAAGTAGCTTTGTCATGGGAGATGGGCCGTGTGTTCGTTAGAGGTGGTCGGTCTGGACCCTCCCTCCCCCTGGAGGGGGGAGGGGGGGAGGCGGCGTCAGCCATGGGGTACACCCCCCTCCTGCAGGAGGGGAGCGGGACACAAGCGGGAGGACACCAGGGAGGAGTTTCCTAGCGTCAGATTGTCTTGCCAAACCACTCTAGGGGGGCCGATCGGTGTTAATTCACCCCAAAAGCACGCTCACTGAGGCGGACACTCCGTAGGTGAGAGAGGAAGGACAATCTGACCACCTGACAACAGACACTTACTGTTGTCACTAAGGTGAGGACAATGAGGTAAAAAACTCAGTACATGGGTAAAGGGACACCTATATTTATGTAGCTAATCCTAGACCTGAGGGGCCGTCAAAATGCAAATAACACCCGAAGGTGAAAGACAATAGCGGCAGGACAACAAGTACACAGTACCGTGTCTGGGCTCAGTCTGCTCCAGTCCTTTTTTTTTTTTTTTTTTTTTTTTTTTTTTTTTTTTTTTTTGGCCATCAGCCATGGCATTGGCTATTAGGCCATATAAATTAAATTTTGAACTTGTTTTTTTTTTTTTTTTTAGTATTATTTTATTTTATTTATTTTTTATTTGTTTATCAATTTATTTATTTTTTATTTATTTATTTATTTTTTTTTTTTCATTTAATTTATTTACATGTTTGTTTGTTTGTTTGTTTGTTTGTTTTATTTTTTATTTTTTATTTATTTATTTTTTTTATTTTTTTATCCATTTTATATTTGTACATAGAAAAAAAAAAATAAAAATAAAAATATATTCATACAATTCCAGTCACGCATCATGCATACACATTCATACTTGGGAGCCTGAACCTAAGGCAAAAACTAAAGTCATTAGTCAGGGAAAGTAGGGGATAAAAATGATACATACATATAATGGGGGAGGATACGTACGAATACGTATTTACAATAAATTTGGGGATAAATGCATAACATCCACGCTAGACACATAATCATTCATTCAAAACATATTTATAATAAAAGAAAGTGCAGTATATACAAAGTGCCATCAATAACAAAGAAAAACATTGAAATATACAAGTAAGTCATAACTCTTTGATTAAGTTGGTCTCTGCCAGGAAAATCATCAGGTTATCGACCACATCCGGATGCTGGTCACCCAGAAGGGTGGTCTGCGTCATCGGAAGGCGGCGGGCCTCACAGCAAGCTGCGAGGGACCGTCGCGCCTCTCGATAACGCACACAGTGAAGCAGGATGTGGTCGATAGAGAGGGTAGTGTGACAGGTGATGCATTGGGGTGGGAAGGCGTGGGCGATGTAGGGGAGCATGTGGGTGGGTAGGGTGCAGCCCATCCTGAGGCGTCCGAGGACTACCTCCTGACGCCTTGTGGGGCGGTTGGAGGAAGCCCACTCGCCTAGGATGGGTTTTACTGTGAGAAGATGGAGGTTTTCCCAGTGACTTTGCCACAGGAGGTAAACTGATGATTTTGCAGCCGAGAGACATGACTGCAGATCGCGACGGAGGTTCCACGCTCCCTCGAGCTCTGCAGCGGACCTAGCCAGCATGTCAGCCTGCTCATTCCCGTAAATACGCGAATGACCAGGCACCCAAAACAAAGAGAAAGACTTACGGCGTGAATTTAACTTATTAATGATGTTGCCTTGGATTTCATTGGCATCCGTGCGCCCTGACTCTATCGCCTGAAGGGCTGACATAGAGTCCGTGAAAATGACAATTACGTTATGATTTGAATTTAGTGCATAATCTATGGCTTTATCAATTGCAAAAAGCTCTGAGGAAAAAACCGATGTATGGGAAGGTAGACGGAACCTGAGGGCACATTCACGCGACCAAACACTAGCACCCACACATTCAAACGACTTGGAGCCGTCAGTGTACAGGTGGAGCGTGGGAGGGAGGCTAGCGACGAGAGCCCGGAAGTGATATCCTATCTCCACCTCGGTCATGGCAGGCTTGTGCTTGGGTAGCCATTTTGTAATGGTGTTGGCTTTAGGGTCCCAAGGGGCTGTTGTTGGTAGCACAAGCTGGTCAACACCGTCAAGGTCCACTTCACACTTCTGGCATAAAGTGTGAAGGCGGACAGCTAGTGGACGGTGTCGACCAGTGTGGAGATGGTGGTGCTGCTTAATAACAGTAGCTGCCATGAGACCGAGTGGAGTCTTCCGGGCCGTTGACAGGCCGTATGCCAGTAATAGGCCGTCCCGTCGCATACTTAGTGGTGGTATATTGGCCTCAACCTCCAAACGCCCCACGCGTGTACACCGTAGGGCTCCAAGACACATTCGCAGACATGCATTCTGAAATACATCCAGCCTCCTCAGTGTTGCGTCCGACGCAGACCCATACACCGGTGAGCCATAGTCTAAGTGAGAACGAATTAAGGACTTGTACACCATTAATAAAGATTTTCTGTCTGCTCCCCAAGAAGTACCTGATAGGTATTTTAGGACATTGACTTTTTTATGGCAACGAACTAGTAAATTGTTTATGTGTGTTTTCCAATTGAGTCTGCTGTCAAAATGCAGACCCAAGAACTTAACTGAATTTTGAAACGGTATCGGCTGGCCTTGAAGAGAAATATGCAAAGCGGGAATTTTACGTTGAGTGAAAACTACACCGATACACTTTGGAACAGAAAACTTAAATCCCCACAGAGAGGCCCACTGTTGGACGGAGTCAAGAGCAATTTGAATCCGTCCAGCCGAGAACTGCGCATTTGGCGACGATTGCCATAACGCACAGTCGTCAGCATAGAGCGAGTATTTAAGATTTCTTGGGACAGGAGTTGATGACAGAATATCATTAATCATAACACAAAATAAAGTAGGACTAAGAACACTACCCTGTGGCACCCCATTTTCCTGGACATAAATGTCCGAGAATACGTTACCGGGAAGCTTGACAGAGAAAGTTCTGTCCTGTAAGAAATTATAAACAAAAATGGGCAAGTTACCTCTTAAACCGTGAGCATGGAGTTTCATGAGGATACCGTGTCGCCATGTCATGTCGAAGGCTTTGTGAATGTCCAAGAACACTCCTATCATGAATTCTTTTTTGGCGAAAGCCTCTGAAATGCAATGCTCCAGGTGCATTAAATGGTCCATCGTGCTTCGGTATTTACGAAAACCCGATTGTTGACCACTTAACACACCTTTTGCTTCTAAAACAAAAAATAGCCTTTTGTTAATCATGCGTTCCATGACCTTACAGAGACAGCTCGTGAGCGCAATAGGGCGAAACGCACTGGGGTCCGTAAGGCGACCAGTCTTTTTGGGTATTGGGATAACGTGAGCAAAGTGCCAAGATTGGGGGAAGGTGTGAGTGGTCCAGATTCTATTATAAAGGGAGAGTAATTTAGAAAGTGAACTAGGGCCGAGATGTTGGAGCATGCTGTATGATATTTGATCTGGACCAGGACTGGAGCCTTTACAGGATTTCAGGGCAAGGAGGAGTTCATCCGGCGTAAACTCTGAGTTGTAATCAGTGTTTACGCCTCCTGTGGCAAAGTTTGGGACTGTTTGTTCTGCTGCCTCCTTCCGGGGAAGGAAGGCAGGGTGGAACGAGGCGGAGCTACTCGCCTGTTCAAATTGCCGGGCTAAGGTGTTGGCAATAGCTGGGGGGGTGTCTGTAACATCCCCGTTGGTGATGAGTGTGGTTATCGGAGTGGTTGTTTTTTTCCCGCTAAGGACATGGACTGTGTTCCATACCTGTCCTAGCGGGGTTGTACGGCTTACTGATGACGTGAACTTTCTGAAAGAGCCCCTCTTAGCTTGAAGGATGACTTTCCTTGCCTGAGCCCTTGCCTTTTTATAGGCTATGAAATTATCTTGACTGGGCTGCTGGCTGAAATACCTGTATCGCCTATTACGCTCACGAAGTGCTTGTCGGCAATCCGTTGTCCACCATGGAACTCCATGCTTTGTGTGAATTGTAGAAGTTTTCGGAATACATGCCTCAGCGGCGTGTAAAATGGATTGTGTTGCGTTGCTAACCATTGTGTCAGTGTCCTCGCCAGATATATCCATATCGGCGATCACACGGAAGGTTGCCCAATCTGCTTTCTTAAAATTAAATTTAGGTGGAGGAGGGATAGTGGCAACGTCGCGTGCGTAAGAAATGCAGATTGGTAGGTGGTCACTTCCGTGTGCGTCGTCGCTGACCTCCCAAGAGAAGTCAGAGAACATATTTGGCGAGGCCAATGACAAGTCAATGGCAGTCGCGTTACCTGTCCGATCGTCTACACGAGTCGCACAACCATTGTTCAGAAGACAGAGGTTTGTCTGTAGGAGAATGTTAACAATCTGTTCCCCACGTACACTTGACCTCTCACTGCCCCATTGCTGATGATGGGCGTTAAAGTCGCCCAAAACCAGCTTGTTGCCTGGAAGCTGGCGAAATAACGACCTTAAGTCATCATCAGCAATAGGCGTATTGGGAGGTAAGTAGAGAGAACAGATAGCCAGATACGTGCCATTGAATTTTACTCTGCACGCGACTGCCTCCAGAGTGGTATCCAACGTCACTTCTGTGTGTGGTAGTGTTTTATGTGTGTATACGGCCACGCCGTGACCGTCGTGTCTTCTGTACGCATGGTAGTGTTTTAGTACTGAAGGATCAGGATGATCCTCCAGCATCGTCTCTTGTAGGCAAATAACGGACGGCCTGTGTAAGTTCACTAAAAGTGACAAATATGGAAGTTTATTCCGAATACTTCTACAGTTCCACTGTAAAACGTTGAACGTAATGGTTTAAGAGTTATGGGGGCGGCCGTGTTTCCTAGTTTTTTTGCGCTCGGAGGCGCTAGCCGGGGACCTCTCTCGGCCCTTGCAAGAGGAGATCTGCATCGGTTCATCAATAGTTAACTCCCCGGAGCTGGTCGAGAGGGAGCGAGCGTGAGAGCCCCTCCTCGATGGCGCGGGAGCTGGGATGACATGAGAGGAGGAATTGCGTTCTAATTTTGTGTAATTATATTTAATGTTATCCTTGTCATTCTTTTCTGTCTTCTTAGCTGGAGTGGTAGAGACAGCAGAGGCATATTTAGTATTAGTGGAGGAGGAGGTAGAGGTGGTGGTGGAGGAGGAGGTGGAGGAGGAGGAGGGGGAGGAGGAAGAGGCAGGTGTGGTTGTTTTCATGATAGTAGGTGTTGGAGGAGTAGATGAGGTATTCGTAGAAAGAGAAACAGCTTGGGCAGGTGCAGCCGGCAGAGGTTCAGTCTGAATCGAAACAGACTTCATCACTGGACGCATCTGTACGCTTGCCGCGTATGAAACGCCTGGAGAAGGCGCGACGTGCGCCTCCTTCACTCGCTTCCTCGCGTCAAAGTACGAGATGCCTTCGACTGCCTTAACGGTACAGACCTCTTTCTCCAGCTTCCAAGCAGGACAATCCCGCGAGAAAGTAGAGTGAGCTTCTGAACAGTTACGACACTTCTCTACCAATGACGAACACTGTTCCGACGAATGACCTTCGCAAGCACACTTACCACAAAAAGAGTGAACCGAACGACAAGCATTTCCGTGGTGACCATAGAGTTGACATTTAAAGCACCGAAGAGGGTTTGGAATATAGGGACGAACGGGAACCCGCTCGTATCCTACATCCACTCTATCAGGCAACTTGGCAACAGCAAAAGTTAGAGTAACTGAAGCAGTGTTCCTTCTCGCGCCGTCAACGAATTTAGTTATTTTACGAGCCCCAATGACGCCCTGATCATACATGTTATCAACGATTTCGTCTTCCGTCATATCCACAAAATCGCGATGGGAGGCAACCCCCCGACACGAGTTCATGGATACTGGGATCGAAGCTTCAATCTCAATATCATGCATGCGTTGTAGCTTCATTAGGGAACTGACTTATTTTGAGTTAAATGTTTCAATTAATAAATCTCCGCTTGCAAGTTTTTTGACATTGGCAACAGTACCAATGTTTACATCAATAACTTTTTTAATTATAAATGAATTTACAGTAGAAAGGCGGGTCTGGGTCTTAGATTTCAGTGTCACATATCTAGCTTGGTCATAGGAGATGGGCCGTGTGTTCGTTAGGGGTGGTCGGTCAGGACCCTCCCTCCCCCTGGAGGGGGGAGGGGGGGAGGCGGCCTCAGCCATGGGGTACACCCCCCTCCTGCAGGAGGGGAGCGGGACACAAGCGGGAAGACACCAGGGAGGAGTTTCCTAGAGTCAGATTGTCTTGCCAAACCACTCTAGGGGGGCCGATCGGTGTTAATTCACCCCAAAAGCACGCTCACTGAGGCGGACACTCCGTAGGTGAGAGAGGAAGGACAATCTGACCACCTGACAACAGACACTTACTGTTGTCACTAAGGTGAGGACAATGAAGTAGCAAAACTCAGTACATGGGTAGAGGGACACCTATATTTATGTAGCTAACCTAGACCTGAGGGGCCGTCAAAATATTTTAACACCCGAAGGTGAAAGACATAAGCAGCAGGACGACAAGTACACAGTACCGTGTCTGGGCTCAGACTGCTGACCTCCAGTCCTTTTTTTTTTTTTTTTTTTTTTTTTTTTTTTTTTTTTTTTTTTTTTTTTGGCCATCAGCATGGCATTGGCTATTAGGCCATATAAATTACATTTTGAACTTGTTTTTTTTTTTTTTTTTTTGTATTATTTTATTTTATTTTTTTTTTATTTGTTTATCAATTTATTTATTTTTTATTTATTTATTTTCTTTTTTTTCCCTTTAATTTATTTACATGTTTGTTTGTTTGTTTGTTTGTTTGTTTGATTTTTTTTTTTTTTTTTTTTTTTTTTTTTTTTTTTTTTTTTTTTTTTTTTTTTTTTTTTTTTTTTATCCATTTTATATTTGTACATAGAAAAAAAACTAAAATAAAAATATATTCATACAATTCCAGTCACGCATCATGCATACACATTCATACTTGGGAGCCTGAACCTAAGGCAAAAACTAAAGTCATTAGTCAGGGAAAGTAGGGGACAAAAATGATACATACATATAATGGGGGAGGATACGTACGAATACGTATTTACAATAAATTTGGGGATAGGTGCATAACATCCACGCTAGACACATAATCATTCATTCAAAACATATTTATAATAAAAGAAAGTGCAGTATATACAAAGTGTCATCAATAAAAAAGAAAACATTGAAATATACAAGTAAGTCATAACTCTTTGATTAAGTTGGTCTCTGCCAGGAAAATCATCAGGTTATCGACCACATCCGGATGCTGGTCACCCAGAAGGGTGGTCTGCGTCATCGGAAGGCGGCGGGCCTCACAGCAAGCTGCGAGGGACCGTCGCGCCTCCCGATAACGCCCACAGTGAAGCAGGATGTGGTCGATAGAGAGGGTAGTGTGACAGGTGATGCATTGGGGTGGGAAGGCGTGGGCGATGTAGGGGAGCATGTGGGTGGGTAGGGTGCAGCCCATCCTGAGGCGTCCGAGGACTACCTCCTGACGCCTTGTGGGGCGGTTGGAGGAAGCCCACTCGCCTAGGATGGGTTTTATTGTGGTAAGATGGAGGTTGTCCCAGTGACTTTGCCACAGGAGGTAAACTGATGATTTTGCAGCCGAGAGACATGACTGCAGATCGCGACGGAGGTTCCACGCTCCCTCGAGCTCTGCAGCGGACCTAGCCAGCATGTCAGCCTGCTCATTCCCGTAAATACGCGAATGACCAGGCACCCAAAACAAAGAGAAAGACTTACGGCGTGAATTTAACTTATTAATGATGTTGCCTTGGATTTCATTGGCATCCGTGCGCCCTGACTCTATCGCCTGAAGGGCTGACATAGAGTCCGTGAAAATGACAATTACGTTATGATTTGAATTTAGTGCATAATCTATGGCTTTATCAATTGCAAAAAGTTCTGAGGAAAAAACCGATGTATGGGAAGGTAGACGGAACCTGAGGGCACATTCACGCGACCAAACACTAGCACCCACACATTCATTCGACTTGGAGCCGTCAGTGTACAGGTGGAGCGTGGGAGGGAGGCTAGCGACGAGAGCCCGGAAGTGATATCCTATCTCCACCTCGGTCATGGCAGGCTTGTGCTTGGGTAGCCATTTTGTAATGGTGTTGGCTTTGGGGTCCCAAGGGGCTGTTGTTGGTAGCACAAGCTGGTCAACACCGTCAAGGTCCACTTCACACTTCTGGCATAAAGTGTGAAGGCGGACAGCTAGTGGACGGTGTCGACCAGTGTGGAGATGGTGGTGCTGCTTAATAACAGTAGCTGCCATGAGACCGAGTGGAGTCTTCCGGGCCGTTGACAGGCCGTATGCCAGTAATAGGCCGTCCCGTCGCATACTTAGTGGTGGTATATTGGCCTCAACCTCCAAACGCCCCACGCGTGTACACCGTAGGGCTCCAAGACACATTCGCAGACATGCATTCTGAAATACATCCAGCCTCCTCAGTGTTGCGTCCGACGCAGACCCATACACCGGTGAGCCATAGTCTAAGTGAGAACGAATTAAGGACTTGTACACCATTAATAAAGATTTTCTGTCTGCTCCCCAAGAAGTACCTGATAGGTATTTTAGGACATTGACTTTTTTATGGCAACGAACTAGTAAATTGTTTATGTGTGTTTTCCAATTGAGTCTGCTGTCAAAATGCAGACCCAAGAACTTAACTGAATTTTGAAACGGTATCGGCTGGCCTTGAAGAAAAATATGCAAAGCGGGAATTTTACGTTGAGTGAAAACTACACCGATACACTTTGGAACAGAAAACTTAAATCCCCACAGAGAGGCCCACTGTTGGACGGAGTCAAGAGCAATTTGAATCCGTCCAGCCGAGAACTGCGCATTTGGCGACGAATGCCATAACGCACAGTCGTCAGCATAGAGCGAGTATTTAAGATTTCTTGGGACAGGAGTTGATGACAGAATATCATTAATCATAACACAAAATAAAGTAGGACTAAGAACACTACCCTGTGGCACCCCATTTTCCTGGACATAAATGTCCGAGAATACGTTACCGGGAAGCTTGACAGAGAAAGTTCTGTCCTGTAAGAAATTATAAACAAAAATGGGCAAGTTACCTCTTAAACCGTGAGCATGGAGTTTCATGAGGATACCGTGTCGCCATGTCATGTCGAAGGCTTTGTGAATGTCCAAGAACACTCCTATCATGAATTCTTTTTTGGCGAAAGCCTCTGAAATGCAATGCTCCAGGTGCATTAAATGGTCCATCGTGCTTCGGTATTTACGAAAACCCGATTGTTGACCACTTAACACACCTTTTGCTTCTAAAACAAAAAATAGCCTTTTGTTAATCATGCGTTCCATGACCTTACAGAGACAGCTCGTGAGCGCAATAGGGCGAAACGCACTGGGGTCCGTAAGGCGACCAGTCTTTTTGGGTATTGGGATAACGTGAGCAAAGTGCCAAGATTGGGGGAAGGTGTGAGTGGTCCAGATTCTATTATAAAGGGAGAGTAATTTAGAAAGTGAACTAGGGCCGAGATGTTGGAGCATGCTGTATGATATTTGATCTGGACCAGGACTGGAGCCTTTACAGGATTTCAGGGCAAGGAGGAGTTCATCCGGCGTAAACTCTGAGTTGTAATCAGTGTTTACGCCTCCTGTGGCAAAGTTTGGGACTGTTTGTTCTGCTGCCTCCTTCCGGGGAAGGAAGGCAGGGTGGAACGAGGCGGAGCTACTCGCCTGTTCAAATTGCCGGGCTAAGGTGTTGGCAATAGCTGGGGGGGTGTCTGTAACATCCCCGTTGGTGATGAGTGTGGTTATCGGAGTGGTTGTTTTTTTCCCGCTAAGGACATGGACTGTGTTCCATACCTGTCCTAGCGGGGTTGTACGGCTTACTGATGACGTGAACTCTCTGAAAGAGCCCCTCTTAGCTTGAAGGATGACTTTCCTTGCCTGAGCCCTTGCCTTTTTATAGGCTATGAAATTATCTTGACTGGGCTGCTGGCTGAAATACCTGTATCGCCTATTACGCTCACGAAGTGCTTGTCGGCAATCCGTTGTCCACCATGGAACTCCATGCTTTGTGTGAATTGTAGAAGTTTTCGGAATACATGCCTCAGCGGCGTGTAAAATGGATTGTGTTGCGTTGCTAACCATTGTGTCAGTGTCCTCGCCAGATATATCCATATCGGCGATCACACGGAAGGTTGCCCAATCTGCTTTCTTAAAATTAAATTTAGGTGGAGGAGGGATAGTGGCAACGTCGCGTGCGTAAGAAATGCAGATTGGTAGGTGGTCACTTCCGTGTGCGTCGTCGCTGACCTCCCAAGAGAAGTCAGAGAACATATTTGGCGAGGCCAATGACAAGTCAATGGCAGTCGCGTTACCTGTCCGATCGTCTACACGAGTCGCACAACCATTGTTCAGAAGACAGAGGTTTGTCTGTAGGAGAATGTTAACAATCTGTTCCCCATGTACACTTGACCTCTCACTGCCCCATTGCTGATGATGGGCGTTAAAGTCGCCCAAAACCAGCTTGTTGCCTGGAAGCTGGCGAAATAACGACCTTAAGTCATCATCAGCAATAGGCGTATTGGGAGGTAAGTAGAGAGAACAGATAGCCAGATACGTGCCATTGAATTTTACTCTGCACGCGACTGCCTCCAGAGTGGTATCCAACGTCACTTCTGTGTGTGGTAGTGTTTTATGTGTGTATACGGCCACGCCGTGACCGTCGTGTCTTCTGTACGCATGGTAGTGTTTTAGTACTGAAGGATCAGGATGATCCTCCAGCATCGTCTCTTGTAGGCAAATAACGGACGGCCTGTGTAAGTTCACTAAAAGTGACAAATATGGAAGTTTATTCCGAATACTTCTACAGTTCCACTGTAAAACGTTGAACGTAATGGTTTAAGAGTTATGGGGGCGGCCGTGTTTCCTAGTTTTTTTGCGCTCGGAGGCGCTAGCCGGGGACCTCTCTCGGCCCTTGCAAGAGGAGATCTGCATCGGTTCATCAATAGTTAACTCCCCGGAGCTGGTCGAGAGAGAGCGAGCGTGAGAGCCCCTCCTCGATGGCGCGGGAGCTGGGATGACATGAGAGGAGGAATTGCGTTCTAATTTTGTGTAATTATATTTAATGTTATCCTTGTCATTCTTTTCTGTCTTCTTAGCTGGAGTGGTAGAGACAGCAGAGGCATATTTAGTATTAGTGGAGGAGGAGGTAGAGGTGGTGGTGGAGGAGGAGGTGGAGGAGGAGGAGGGGGAGGAGGAAGAGGCAGGTGTGGTTGTTTTCATGATAGTAGGTTTTGGAGGAGAAGATGAGGTATTCGTAGAAAGAGAAACAGCTTGGGCAGGTGCAGCCGGCAGAGGTTCAGTCTGAATCGAAACAGACTTCATCACTGGACGCATCTGTACGCTTGCCGCATATGAAACGCCTGGAGAAGGCGCGACGTGCGCCTCCTTCACTCGCTTCCTCGCGTCAAAGTACGAGATGCCTTCGACTGCCTTAACGGTACAGACCTCTTTCTCCAGCTTCCAAGCAGGACAATCCCGCGAGAAAGTAGAGTGAGCTTCTGAACAGTTACGACACTTCTCTACCAATGACGAACACTGTTCCGACGAATGACCTTCGCAAGCACACTTACCACAAAAAGAGTGAACCGAACGACAAGCATTTCCGTGGTGACCATAGAGTTGACATTTAAAGCACCGAAGAGGGTTTGGAATATAGGGACGAACGGGAACCCGCTCGTATCCTACATCCACTCTATCAGGCAACTTGGCAACAGCAAAAGTTAGAGTAACTGAAGCAGTGTTCCTTCTCGCGCCGTCAACGAATTTAGTGATCTTACGAGCCCCAATGACGCCCTGATCATACATGTTATCAATGATTTCGTCTTCCGTCATATCCACAAAATCGCGATGGGAGGCAACCCCCCGACACGAGTTCATGGATACTGGGATCGAAGCTTCAATCTCAATATCATGCATGCGTTGTAGCTTCATTAGGGAACTGACTTGTTTTGTGTTGAATGTTTCAATTAATAAATCTTCGCTTGCAAGTTTTTTGACATTGGCAACAGTACCAATGTTTACATCAATAACTTTTTTAATTATAAATGAATTTACAGTAGAAAGGCGGGTCTGGGTCTTAGATTTTAGAGTCACATAAGTAGCTTTGTCATGGGAGATGGGCCGTGTGTTCGTTAGAGGTGGTCGGTCTGGACCCTCCCTCCCCCTGGAGGGGGGAGGGGGGGAGGCGGCGTCAGCCATGGGGTACACCCCCCTCCTGCAGGAGGGGAGCGGGACACAAGCGGGAGGACACCAGGGAGGAGTTTCCTAGCGTCAGATTGTCTTGCCAAACCACTCTAGGGGGGCCGATCGGTGTTAATTCACCCCAAAAGCACGCTCACTGAGGCGGACACTCCGTAGGTGAGAGAGGAAGGACAATCTGACCACCTGACAACAGACACTTACTGTTGTCACTAAGGTGAGGACAATGAGGTAAAAAACTCAGTACATGGGTAAAGGGACACCTATATTTATGTAGCTAATCCTAGACCTGAGGGGCCGTCAAAATGCAAATAACACCCGAAGGTGAAAGACAATAGCGGCAGGACAACAAGTACACAGTACCGTGTCTGGGCTCAGTCTGCTCCAGTCCTTTTTTTTTTTTTTTTTTTTTTTTTTTTTTTTTTTTTTTTTGGCCATCAGCCATGGCATTGGCTATTAGGCCATATAAATTAAATTTTGAACTTGTTTTTTTTTTTTTTTTTAGTATTATTTTATTTTATTTATTTTTTATTTGTTTATCAATTTATTTATTTTTTATTTATTTATTTATTTTTTTTTTTTCATTTAATTTATTTACATGTTTGTTTGTTTGTTTGTTTGTTTGTTTTATTTTTTATTTTTTATTTATTTATTTTTTTTATTTTTTTATCCATTTTATATTTGTACATAGAAAAAAAAAAATAAAAATAAAAATATATTCATACAATTCCAGTCACGCATCATGCATACACATTCATACTTGGGAGCCTGAACCTAAGGCAAAAACTAAAGTCATTAGTCAGGGAAAGTAGGGGATAAAAATGATACATACATATAATGGGGGAGGATACGTACGAATACGTATTTACAATAAATTTGGGGATAAATGCATAACATCCACGCTAGACACATAATCATTCATTCAAAACATATTTATAATAAAAGAAAGTGCAGTATATACAAAGTGCCATCAATAACAAAGAAAAACATTGAAATATACAAGTAAGTCATAACTCTTTGATTAAGTTGGTCTCTGCCAGGAAAATCATCAGGTTATCGACCACATCCGGATGCTGGTCACCCAGAAGGGTGGTCTGCGTCATCGGAAGGCGGCGGGCCTCACAGCAAGCTGCGAGGGACCGTCGCGCCTCTCGATAACGCACACAGTGAAGCAGGATGTGGTCGATAGAGAGGGTAGTGTGACAGGTGATGCATTGGGGTGGGAAGGCGTGGGCGATGTAGGGGAGCATGTGGGTGGGTAGGGTGCAGCCCATCCTGAGGCGTCCGAGGACTACCTCCTGACGCCTTGTGGGGCGGTTGGAGGAAGCCCACTCGCCTAGGATGGGTTTTACTGTGAGAAGATGGAGGTTTTCCCAGTGACTTTGCCACAGGAGGTAAACTGATGATTTTGCAGCCGAGAGACATGACTGCAGATCGCGACGGAGGTTCCACGCTCCCTCGAGCTCTGCAGCGGACCTAGCCAGCATGTCAGCCTGCTCATTCCCGTAAATACGCGAATGACCAGGCACCCAAAACAAAGAGAAAGACTTACGGCGTGAATTTAACTTATTAATGATGTTGCCTTGGATTTCATTGGCATCCGTGCGCCCTGACTCTATCGCCTGAAGGGCTGACATAGAGTCCGTGAAAATGACAATTACGTTATGATTTGAATTTAGTGCATAATCTATGGCTTTATCAATTGCAAAAAGCTCTGAGGAAAAAACCGATGTATGGGAAGGTAGACGGAACCTGAGGGCACATTCACGCGACCAAACACTAGCACCCACACATTCAAACGACTTGGAGCCGTCAGTGTACAGGTGGAGCGTGGGAGGGAGGCTAGCGACGAGAGCCCGGAAGTGATATCCTATCTCCACCTCGGTCATGGCAGGCTTGTGCTTGGGTAGCCATTTTGTAATGGTGTTGGCTTTAGGGTCCCAAGGGGCTGTTGTTGGTAGCACAAGCTGGTCAACACCGTCAAGGTCCACTTCACACTTCTGGCATAAAGTGTGAAGGCGGACAGCTAGTGGACGGTGTCGACCAGTGTGGAGATGGTGGTGCTGCTTAATAACAGTAGCTGCCATGAGACCGAGTGGAGTCTTCCGGGCCGTTGACAGGCCGTATGCCAGTAATAGGCCGTCCCGTCGCATACTTAGTGGTGGTATATTGGCCTCAACCTCCAAACGCCCCACGCGTGTACACCGTAGGGCTCCAAGACACATTCGCAGACATGCATTCTGAAATACATCCAGCCTCCTCAGTGTTGCGTCCGACGCAGACCCATACACCGGTGAGCCATAGTCTAAGTGAGAACGAATTAAGGACTTGTACACCATTAATAAAGATTTTCTGTCTGCTCCCCAAGAAGTACCTGATAGGTATTTTAGGACATTGACTTTTTTATGGCAACGAACTAGTAAATTGTTTATGTGTGTTTTCCAATTGAGTCTGCTGTCAAAATGCAGACCCAAGAACTTAACTGAATTTTGAAACGGTATCGGCTGGCCTTGAAGAGAAATATGCAAAGCGGGAATTTTACGTTGAGTGAAAACTACACCGATACACTTTGGAACAGAAAACTTAAATCCCCACAGAGAGGCCCACTGTTGGACGGAGTCAAGAGCAATTTGAATCCGTCCAGCCGAGAACTGCGCATTTGGCGACGATTGCCATAACGCACAGTCGTCAGCATAGAGCGAGTATTTAAGATTTCTTGGGACAGGAGTTGATGACAGAATATCATTAATCATAACACAAAATAAAGTAGGACTAAGAACACTACCCTGTGGCACCCCATTTTCCTGGACATAAATGTCCGAGAATACGTTACCGGGAAGCTTGACAGAGAAAGTTCTGTCCTGTAAGAAATTATAAACAAAAATGGGCAAGTTACCTCTTAAACCGTGAGCATGGAGTTTCATGAGGATACCGTGTCGCCATGTCATGTCGAAGGCTTTGTGAATGTCCAAGAACACTCCTATCATGAATTCTTTTTTGGCGAAAGCCTCTGAAATGCAATGCTCCAGGTGCATTAAATGGTCCATCGTGCTTCGGTATTTACGAAAACCCGATTGTTGACCACTTAACACACCTTTTGCTTCTAAAACAAAAAATAGCCTTTTGTTAATCATGCGTTCCATGACCTTACAGAGACAGCTCGTGAGCGCAATAGGGCGAAACGCACTGGGGTCCGTAAGGCGACCAGTCTTTTTGGGTATTGGGATAACGTGAGCAAAGTGCCAAGATTGGGGGAAGGTGTGAGTGGTCCAGATTCTATTATAAAGGGAGAGTAATTTAGAAAGTGAACTAGGGCCGAGATGTTGGAGCATGCTGTATGATATTTGATCTGGACCAGGACTGGAGCCTTTACAGGATTTCAGGGCAAGGAGGAGTTCATCCGGCGTAAACTCTGAGTTGTAATCAGTGTTTACGCCTCCTGTGGCAAAGTTTGGGACTGTTTGTTCTGCTGCCTCCTTCCGGGGAAGGAAGGCAGGGTGGAACGAGGCGGAGCTACTCGCCTGTTCAAATTGCCGGGCTAAGGTGTTGGCAATAGCTGGGGGGGTGTCTGTAACATCCCCGTTGGTGATCAGTGTGGTTATCGGAGTGGTTGTTTTTTTCCCGCTAAGGACATGGACTGTGTTCCATACCTGTCCTAGCGGGGTTGTACGGCTTACTGATGACGTGAACTCTCTGAAAGAGCCCCTCTTAGCTTGAAGGATGACTTTCCTTGCCTGAGCCCTTGCCTTTTTATAGGCTATGAAATTATCTTGACTGGGCTGCTGGCTGAAATACCTGTATCGCCTATTACGCTCACGAAGTGCTTGTCGGCAATCCGTTGTCCACCATGGAACTCCATGCTTTGTGTGAATTGTAGAAGTTTTCGGAATACATGCCTCAGCGGCGTGTAAAATGGATTGTGTTGCGTTGCTAACCATTGTGTCAGTGTCCTCGCCAGATATATCCATATCGGCGATCACACGGAAGGTTGCCCAATCTGCTTTCTTAAAATTAAATTTAGGTGGAGGAGGGATAGTGGCAACGTCGCGTGCGTAAGAAATGCAGATTGGTAGGTGGTCACTTCCGTGTGCGTCGTCGCTGACCTCCCAAGAGAAGTCAGAGAACATATTTGGCGAGGCCAATGACAAGTCAATGGCAGTCGCGTTACCTGTCCGATCGTCTACACGAGTCGCACAACCATTGTTCAGAAGACAGAGGTTTGTCTGTAGGAGAATGTTAACAATCTGTTCCCCATGTACACTTGACCTCTCACTGCCCCATTGCTGATGATGGGCGTTAAAGTCGCCCAAAACCAGCTTGTTGCCTGGAAGCTGGCGAAATAACGACCTTAAGTCATCATCAGCAATAGGCGTATTGGGAGGTAAGTAGAGAGAACAGATAGCCAGATACGTGCCATTGAATTTTACTCTGCACGCGACTGCCTCCAGAGTGGTATCCAACGTCACTTCTGTGTGTGGTAGTGTTTTATGTGTGTATACGGCCACGCCGTGACCGTCGTGTCTTCTGTACGCATGGTAGTGTTTTAGTACTGAAGGATCAGGATGATCCTCCAGCATCGTCTCTTGTAGGCAAATAACGGACGGCCTGTGTAAGTTCACTAAAAGTGACAAATATGGAAGTTTATTCCGAATACTTCTACAGTTCCACTGTAAAACGTTGAACGTAATGGTTTAAGAGTTATGGGGGCGGCCGTGTTTCCTAGTTTTTTTGCGCTCGGAGGCGCTAGCCGGGGACCTCTCTCGGCCCTTGCAAGAGGAGATCTGCATCGGTTCATCAATAGTTAACTCCCCGGAGCTGGTCGAGAGGGAGCGAGCGTGAGAGCCCCTCCTCGATGGCGCGGGAGCTGGGATGACATGAGAGGAGGAATTGCGTTCTAATTTTGTGTAATTATATTTAATGTTATCCTTGTCATTCTTTTCTGTCTTCTTAGCTGGCTGGAGTGGTAGAGACAGCAGAGGCATATTTAGTATTAGTGGAGGAGGAGGTAGAGGTGGTGGTGGAGGAGGAGGTGGAGGAGGAGGAGGGGGAGGAGGAAGAGGCAGGTGTGGTTGTTTTCATGATAGTAGGTGTTGGAGGAGTAGATGAGGTATTCGTAGAAAGAGAAACAGCTTGGGCAGGTGCAGCCGGCAGAGGTTCAGTCTGAATCGAAACAGACTTCATCACTGGACGCATCTGTACGCTTGCCGCGTATGAAACGCCTGGAGAAGGCGCGACGTGCGCCTCCTTCACTCGCTTCCTCGCGTCAAAGTACGAGATGCCTTCAACTGCCTTAACGGTACAGACCTCTTTCTCCAGCTTCCAAGCAGGACAATCCCGCGAGAAAGTAGAGTGAGCTTCTGAACAGTTACGACACTTCTCTACCAATGACGAACACTGTTCCGACGAATGACCTTCGCAAGCACACTTACCACAAAAAGAGTGAACCGAACGACAAGCATTTCCGTGGTGACCATAGAGTTGACATTTAAAGCACCGAAGAGGGTTTGGAATATAGGGACGAACGGGAACCCGCTCGTATCCTACATCCACTCTATCAGGCAACTTGGCAACAGCAAAAGTTAGAGTAACTGAAGCAGTGTTCCTTCTCGCGCCGTCAACGAATTTAGTTATTTTACGAGCCCCAATGACGCCCTGATCATACATGTTATCAACGATTTCGTCTTCCGTCATATCCACAAAATCGCGATGGGAGGCAACCCCCCGACACGAGTTCATGGATACTGGGATCGAAGCTTCAATCTCAATATCATGCATGCGTTGTAGCTTCATTAGGGAACTGACTTGTTTTGAGTTAAATGTTTCAATTAATAAATCTCCGCTTGCAAGTTTTTTGACATTGGCAACAGTACCAATGTTTACATCAATAACTTTTTTAATTATAAATGAATTTACAGTAGAAAGGCGGGTCTGGGTCTTAGATTTCAGTGTCACATATCTAGCTTGGTCATAGGAGATGGGCCGTGTGTTCGTTAGGGGTGGTCGGTCAGGACCCTCCCTCCCCCTGGAGGGGGGAGGGGGGGAGGCGGCCTCAGCCATGGGGTACACCCCCCTCCTGCAGGAGGGGAGCGGGACACAAGCGGGAAGACACCAGGGAGGAGTTTCCTAGAGTCAGATTGTCTTGCCAAACCACTCTAGGGGGGCCGATCGGTGTTAATTCACCCCAAAAGCACGCTCACTGAGGCGGACACTCCGTAGGTGAGAGAGGAAGGACAATCTGACCACCTGACAACAGACACTTACTGTTGTCACTAAGGTGAGGACAATGAAGTAGCAAAACTCAGTACATGGGTAGAGGGACACCTATATTTATGTAGCTAACCTAGACCTGAGGGGCCGTCAAAATATTTTAACACCCGAAGGTGAAAGACATAAGCAGCAGGACGACAAGTACACAGTACCGTGTCTGGGCTCAGTCTGCTGACCTCCAGTCCTTTTTTTTTTTTTTTTTTTTTTTTTTTTTTTTTTTTTTTTTTTGGCCATCAGCCATGGCATTGGCTATTAGGCCATATAAATTACATTTTGAACTTGTTTTTTTTTTTTTTTTTTGTATTATTTTATTTTATTTTTTTTTTATTTGTTTATCAATTTATTTATTTTTTATTTATTTATTTTCTTTTTTTTCCCTTTAATTTATTTACATGTTTGTTTGTTTGTTTGTTTGTTTGTTTGATTTTTTTTTTTTTTTTTTTTTTTTTTTTTTTTTTTATTTTATCCATTTTATATTTGTACATAGAAAAAAAAACTAAAATAAAAATATATTCATACAATTCCAGTCACGCCTCATGCATACACATTCATACTTGGGAGCCTGAACCTAAGGCAAAAACTAAAGTCATTAGTCAGGGAAAGTAGGGGACAAAAATGATACATACATATAATGGGGGAGGATACGTACGAATACGTATTTACAATAAATTTGGGGATAGGTGCATAACATCCACGCTAGACACATAATCATTCATTCAAAACATATTTATAATAAAAGAAAGTGCAGTATATACAAAGTGTCATCAATAAAAAAGAAAACATTGAAATATACAAGTAAGTCATAACTCTTTGATTAAGTTGGTCTCTGCCAGGAAAATCATCAGGTTATCGACCACATCCGGATGCTGGTCACCCAGAAGGGTGGTCTGCGTCATCGGAAGGCGGCGGGCCTCACAGCAAGCTGCGAGGGACCGTCGCGCCTCCCGATAACGCCCACAGTGAAGCAGGATGTGGTCGATAGAGAGGGTAGTGTGACAGGTGATGCATTGGGGTGGGAAGGCGTGGGCGATGTAGGGGAGCATGTGGGTGGGTAGGGTGCAGCCCATCCTGAGGCGTCCGAGGACTACCTCCTGACGCCTTGTGGGGCGGTTGGAGGAAGCCCACTCGCCTAGGATGGGTTTTATTGTGGTAAGATGGAGGTTGTCCCAGTGACTTTGCCACAGGAGGTAAACTGATGATTTTGCAGCCGAGAGACATGACTGCAGATCGCGACGGAGGTTCCACGCTCCCTCGAGCTCTGCAGCGGACCTAGCCAGCATGTCAGCCTGCTCATTCCCGTAAATACGCGAATGACCAGGCACCCAAAACAAAGAGAAAGACTTACGGCGTGAATTTAACTTATTAATGATGTTGCCTTGGATTTCATTGGCATCCGTGCGCCCTGACTCTATCGCCTGAAGGGCTGACATAGAGTCCGTGAAAATGACAATTACGTTATGATTTGAATTTAGTGCATAATCTATGGCTTTATCAATTGCAAAAAGTTCTGAGGAAAAAACCGATGTATGGGAAGGTAGACGGAACCTGAGGGCACATTCACGCGACCAAACACTAGCACCCACACATTCATTCGACTTGGAGCCGTCAGTGTACAGGTGGAGCGTGGGAGGGAGGCTAGCGACGAGAGCCCGGAAGTGATATCCTATCTCCACCTCGGTCATGGCAGGCTTGTGCTTGGGTAGCCATTTTGTAATGGTGTTGGCTTTGGGGTCCCAAGGGGCTGTTGTTGGTAGCACAAGCTGGTCAACACCGTCAAGGTCCACTTCACACTTCTGGCATAAAGTGTGAAGGCGGACAGCTAGTGGACGGTGTCGACCAGTGTGGAGATGGTGGTGCTGCTTAATAACAGTAGCTGCCATGAGACCGAGTGGAGTCTTCCGGGCCGTTGACAGGCCGTATGCCAGTAATAGGCCGTCCCGTCGCATACTTAGTGGTGGTATATTGGCCTCAACCTCCAAACGCCCCACGCGTGTACACCGTAGGGCTCCAAGACACATTCGCAGACATGCATTCTGAAATACATCCAGCCTCCTCAGTGTTGCGTCCGACGCAGACCCATACACCGGTGAGCCATAGTCTAAGTGAGAACGAATTAAGGACTTGTACACCATTAATAAAGATTTTCTGTCTGCTCCCCAAGAAGTACCTGATAGGTATTTTAGGACATTGACTTTTTTATGGCAACGAACTAGTAAATTGTTTATGTGTGTTTTCCAATTGAGTCTGCTGTCAAAATGCAGACCCAAGAACTTAACTGAATTTTGAAACGGTATCGGCTGGCCTTGAAGAGAAATATGCAAAGCGGGAATTTTACGTTGAGTGAAAACTACACCGATACACTTTGGAACAGAAAACTTAAATCCCCACAGAGAGGCCCACTGTTGGACGGAGTCAAGAGCAATTTGAATCCGTCCAGCCGAGAACTGCGCATTTGGCGACGAATGCCATAACGCACAGTCGTCAGCATAGAGCGAGTATTTAAGATTTCTTGGGACAGGAGTTGATGACAGAATATCATTAATCATAACACAAAATAAAGTAGGACTAAGAACACTACCCTGTGGCACCCCATTTTCCTGGACATAAATGTCCGAGAATACGTTACCGGGAAGCTTGACAGAGAAAGTTCTGTCCTGTAAGAAATTATAAACAAAAATGGGCAAGTTACCTCTTAAACCGTGAGCATGGAGTTTCATGAGGATACCGTGTCGCCATGTCATGTCGAAGGCTTTGTGAATGTCCAAGAACACTCCTATCATGAATTCTTTTTTGGCGAAAGCCTCTGAAATGCAATGCTCCAGGTGCATTAAATGGTCCATCGTGCTTCGGTATTTACGAAAACCCGATTGTTGACCACTTAACACACCTTTTGCTTCTAAAACAAAAAATAGCCTTTTGTTAATCATGCGTTCCATGACCTTACAGAGACAGCTCGTGAGCGCAATAGGGCGAAACGCACTGGGGTCCGTAAGGCGACCAGTCTTTTTGGGTATTGGGATAACGTGAGCAAAGTGCCAAGATTGGGGGAAGGTGTGAGTGGTCCAGATTCTATTATAAAGGGAGAGTAATTTAGAAAGTGAACTAGGGCCGAGATGTTGGAGCATGCTGTATGATATTTGATCTGGACCAGGACTGGAGCCTTTACAGGATTTCAGGGCAAGGAGGAGTTCATCCGGCGTAAACTCTGAGTTGTAATCAGTGTTTACGCCTCCTGTGGCAAAGTTTGGGACTGTTTGTTCTGCTGCCTCCTTCCGGGGAAGGAAGGCAGGGTGGAACGAGGCGGAGCTACTCGCCTGTTCAAATTGCCGGGCTAAGGTGTTGGCAATAGCTGGGGGGGTGTCTGTAACATCCCCGTTGGTGATGAGTGTGGTTATCGGAGTGGTTGTTTTTTTCCCGCTAAGGACATGGACTGTGTTCCATACCTGTCCTAGCGGGGTTGTACGGCTTACTGATGACGTGAACTCTCTGAAAGAGCCCCTCTTAGCTTGAAGGATGACTTTCCTTGCCTGAGCCCTTGCCTTTTTATAGGCTATGAAATTATCTTGACTGGGCTGCTGGCTGAAATACCTGTATCGCCTATTACGCTCACGAAGTGCTTGTCGGCAATCCGTTGTCCACCATGGAACTCCATGCTTTGTGTGAATTGTAGAAGTTTTCGGAATACATGCCTCAGCGGCGTGTAAAATGGATTGTGTTGCGTTGCTAACCATTGTGTCAGTGTCCTCGCCAGATATATCCATATCGGCGATCACACGGAAGGTTGCCCAATCTGCTTTCTTAAAATTAAATTTAGGTGGAGGAGGGATAGTGGCAACGTCGCGTGCGCAAGAAATGCAGATTGGTAGGTGGTCACTTCCGTGTGCGTCGTCGCTGACCTCCCAAGAGAAGTCAGAGAACATATTTGGCGAGGCCAATGACAAGTCAATGGCAGTCGCGTTACCTGTCCGATCGTCTACACGAGTCGCACAACCATTGTTCAGAAGACAGAGGTTTGTCTGTAGGAGAATGTTAACAATCTGTTCCCCACGTACACTTGACCTCTCACTGCCCCATTGCTGATGATGGGCGTTAAAGTCGCCCAAAACCAGCTTGTTGCCTGGAAGCTGGCGAAATAACGACCTTAAGTCATCATCAGCAATAGGCGTATTGAGAGGTAAGTAGAGAGAACAGATAGCCAGATACGTGCCATTGAATTTTACTCTGCACGCGACTGCCTCCAGAGTGGTATCCAACGTCACTTCTGTGTGTGGTAGTGTTTTATGTGTGTATACGGCCACGCCGTGACCGTCGTGTCTTCTGTACGCATGGTAGTGTTTTAGTACTGAAGGATCAGGATGATCCTCCAGCATCGTCTCTTGTAGGCAAATAACGGACGGCCTGTGTAAGTTCACTAAAAGTGACAAATATGGAAGTTTATTCCGAATACTTCTACAGTTCCACTGTAAAACGTTGAACGTAATGGTTTAAGAGTTATGGGGGCGGCCGTGTTTCCTAGTTTTTTTGCGCTCGGAGGCGCTAGCCGGGGACCTCTCTCGGCCCTTGCAAGAGGAGATCTGCATCGGTTCATCAATAGTTAACTCCCCGGAGCTGGTCGAGAGAGAGCGAGCGTGAGAGCCCCTCCTCGATGGCGCGGGAGCTGGGATGACATGAGAGGAGGAATTGCGTTCTAATTTTGTGTAATTATATTTAATGTTATCCTTGTCATTCTTTTCTGTCTTCTTAGCTGGAGTGGTAGAGACAGCAGAGGCATATTTAGTATTAGTGGAGGAGGAGGTAGAGGTGGTGGTGGAGGAGGAGGTGGAGGAGGAGGAGGGGGAGGAGGAAGAGGCAGGTGTGGTTGTTTTCATGATAGTAGGTTTTGGAGGAGAAGATGAGGTATTCGTAGAAAGAGAAACAGCTTGGGCAGGTGCAGCCGGCAGAGGTTCAGTCTGAATCGAAACAGACTTCATCACTGGACGCATCTGTACGCTTGCCGCGTATGAAACGCCTGGAGAAGGCGCGACGTGCGCCTCCTTCACTCGCTTCCTCGCGTCAAAGTACGAGATGCCTTCGACTGCCTTAACGGTACAGACCTCTTTCTCCAGCTTCCAAGCAGGACAATCCCGCGAGAAAGTAGAGTGAGCTTCTGAACAGTTACGACACTTCTCTACCAATGACGAACACTGTTCCGACGAATGACCTTCGCAAGCACACTTACCACAAAAAGAGTGAACCGAACGACAAGCATTTCCGTGGTGACCATAGAGTTGACATTTAAAGCACCGAAGAGGGTTTGGAATATAGGGACGAACGGGAACCCGCTCGTATCCTACATCCACTCTATCAGGCAACTTGGCAACAGCAAAAGTTAGAGTAACTGAAGCAGTGTTCCTTCTCGCGCCGTCAACGAATTTAGTGATCTTACGAGCCCCAATGACGCCCTGATCATACATGTTATCAATGATTTCGTCTTCCGTCATATCCACAAAATCGCGATGGGAGGCAACCCCCCGACACGAGTTCATGGATACTGGGATCGAAGCTTCAATCTCAATATCATGCATGCGTTGTAGCTTCATTAGGGAACTGACTTGTTTTGTGTTGAATGTTTCAATTAATAAATCTCCGCTTGCAAGTTTTTTGACATTGGCAACAGTACCAATGTTTACATCAATAACTTTTTTAATTATAAATGAATTTACAGTAGAAAGGCGGGTCTGGGTCTTAGATTTTAGAGTCACATAAGTAGCTTTGTCATGGGAGATGGGCCGTGTGTTCGTTAGAGGTGGTCGGTCTGGACCCTCCCTCCCCCTGGAGGGGGGAGGGGGGGAGGCGGCGTCAGCCATGGGGTACACCCCCCTCCTGCAGGAGGGGAGCGGGACACAAGCGGGAGGACACCAGGGAGGAGTTTCCTAGCGTCAGATTGTCTTGCCAAACCACTCTAGGGGGGCCGATCGGTGTTAATTCACCCCAAAAGCACGCTCACTGAGGCGGACACTCCGTAGGTGAGAGAGGAAGGACAATCTGACCACCTGACAACAGAAACTTACTGTTGTCACTAAGGTGAGGACAATGAGGTAAAAAACTCAGTACATGGGTAAAGGGACACCTATATTTATGTAGCTAATCCTAGACCTGAGGGGCCGTCAAAATGCAAATAACACCCGAAGGTGAAAGACAATAGCGGCAGGACAACAAGTACACAGTACCGTGTCTGGGCTCAGTCTGCTCCAGTCCTTTTTTTTTTTTTTTTTTTTTTTTTTTTTTTTTTTTTTTTTGGCCATCAGCCATGGCATTGGCTATTAGGCCATATAAATTAAATTTTGAACTTTTTTTTTTTTTTTTTTTAGTATTATTTTATTTTATTTATTTTTTATTTGTTTATCAATTTATTTATTTTTTATTTATTTATTTATTTTTTTTTTTTTCCTTTAATTTATTTACATGTTTGTTTGTTTGTTTGTTTGTTTGTTTTATTTTTTATTTTTTATTTATTTATTTATTTTTTTTTTTTATCCATTTTATATTTGTACATAGAAAAATAAAAATAAAAATAAAAATATATTCATACAATTCCAGTCACGCATCATGCATACACATTCATACTTGGGAGCCTGAACCTAAGGCAAAAACTAAAGTCATTAGTCAGGGAAAGTAGGGGATAAAAATGATACATACATATAATGGGGGAGGATACGTACGAATACGTATTTACAATAAATTTGGGGATAAATGCATAACATCCACGCTAGACACATAATCATTCATTCAAAACATATTTATAATAAAAGAAAGTGCAGTATATACAAAGTGCCATCAATAACAAAGAAAAACATTGAAATATACAAGTAAGTCATAACTCTTTGATTAAGTTGGTCTCGGCCAGGAAAATCATCAGGTTATCGACCACATCCGGATGCTGGTCACCCAGAAGGGTGGTCTGCGTCATCGGAAGGCGGCGGGCCTCACAGCAAGCTGCGAGGGACCGTCGCGCCTCTCGATAACGCACACAGTGAAGCAGGATGTGGTCGATAGAGAGGGTAGTGTGACAGGTGATGCATTGGGGTGGGAAGGCGTGGGCGATGTAGGGGAGCATGTGGGTGGGTAGGGTGCAGCCCATCCTGAGGCGTCCGAGGACTACCTCCTGACGCCTTGTGGGGCGGTTGGAGGAAGCCCACTCGCCTAGGATGGGTTTTACTGTGGGAAGATGGAGGTTTTCCCAGTGACTTTGCCACAGGAGGTAAACTGATGATTTTGCAGCCGAGAGACATGACTGCAGATCGCGACGGAGGTTCCACGCTCCCTCGAGCTCTGCAGCGGACCTAGCCAGCATGTCAGCCTGCTCATTCCCGTAAATACGCGAATGACCAGGCACCCAAAACAAAGAGAAAGACTTACGGCGTGAATTTAACTTATTAATGATGTTGCCTTGGATTTCATTGGCATCCGTGCGCCCTGACTCTATCGCCTGAAGGGCTGACATAGAGTCCGTGAAAATGACAATTACGTTATGATTTGAATTTAGTGCATAATCTATGGCTTTATCAATTGCAAAAAGTTCTGAGGAAAAAACCGATGTATGGGAAGGTAGACGGAACCTGAGGGCACATTCACGCGACCAAACACTAGCACCCACACATTCAAACGACTTGGAGCCGTCAGTGTACAGGTGGAGCGTGGGAGGGAGGCTAGCGACGAGAGCCCGGAAGTGATATCCTATCTCCACCTCGGTCATGGCAGGCTTGTGCTTGGGTAGCCATTTTGTAATGGTGTTGGCTTTGGGGTCCCAAGGGGCTGTTGTTGGTAGCACAAGCTGGTCAACACCGTCAAGGTCCACTTCACACTTCTGGCATAAAGTGTGAAGGCGGACAGCTAGTGGACGGTGTCGACCAGTGTGGAGATGGTGGTGCTGCTTAATAACAATAGCTGCCATGAGACCGAGTGGAGTCTTCCGGGCCGTTGACAGGCCGTATGCCAGTAATAGGCCGTCCCGTCGCATACTTAGTGGTGGTATATTGGCCTCAACCTCCAAACGCCCCACGCGTGTACACCGTAGGGCTCCAAGACACATTCGCAGACATGCATTCTGAAATACATCCAGCCTCCTCAGTGTTGCGTCCGACGCAGTCCCATACACCGGTGAGCCATAGTCTAAGTGAGAACGAATTAAGGACTTGTACACCATTAATAAAGATTTTCTGTCTGCTCCCCAAGAAGTACCTGATAGGTATTTTAGGACATTGACTTTTTTATGGCAACGAACTAGTAAATTGTTTATGTGTGTTTTCCAATTGAGTCTGCTGTCAAAATGCAGACCCAAGAACTTAACTGAATTTTGAAACGGTATCGGCTGGCCTTGAAGAAA
>JAXIVD010000821.1:92500-95876 GCA_036785275.1 Cancer borealis
CAGTGAAAACTTTGTTTTATAGAGACCATCTCACACGGGTTGATCGTGGTTTCGAATTCGAATCTACCTCTCACTACCAGAAAATGCTCCTGACATTGTCGAAAGTCAGCCACCTTCACCCCCCATCTCATCCTCACCTAAATATCAGCTCGGGTCTCGTCCAGTCTACTAGCCATTTCTTTTCATCCTTCCTTTCATTCCTGTCCAACTCCTGTATAAATTATGTATATATATGTATCTATGTAAAGGTTACATCCTGATCTTGTTCATGTCTTCTTTTTTTATCATGTATTATGTCTTTATTGTGTATTCTGTATTATATTCAATGTATTTCATCGTCCCCCTCTCTGATTGTATTCTTTAGCTCGACTACGAGGACGTATGTTTCCAAGGGGGTAGTATTTGTATCATATCTGTAAATCATTGTTAATTAGTTTTAAGTTATTCATTGTTTTTTGCCGAGAGAGAGAGAGAGAGAGAGAGAGAGAGAGAGAGAGAGAGAGAGAGAGAGAGAGAGAGAGAGAGAGAGAGAGAGAGAGAGAGAGAGAGAGAGAGAGAGAGAGAGAGAGAGAGAGAGAGAGAGAGAGAGAGAGAGAGAGAGAGAGAGAGAGAGAGAGAGAGAGAGAGAGAGAGAGAGAGAGAGAGAGAGAGAGAGAGAGAGAGAGAGAGAGAGAGAGAGAGAGAGAGAGAGAGAGAGAGAGAGAGATGAGTGTGTGAGAGGGTAAGGGAATTTTCCATTCCCCCCTAGAATTCACATGCCAGTCAAGGCGTCAGGTAAAGGATCTCGTGCCACTTTCAATCAGAAAGCTTGTTCCCGTGACGTTGCTCCCCGGGGTCAGTCCTGAACAATCATAGGCGCGTAGTCCACCTGGAGTCGACCTTTCTTGACCGCGGCTGAGCCCGCATCCCTTGCCTCTTGCATCACTTCACTCGCTACCTTCACATCGACAGGTCATATTCTCAGCCTGACGACGACATCAACAAGTCGCTCTTCTGAGCTCGCTACCATCAACAAGTCGTTTCGTCATCTCTTTCAAGGCAGGCTTTATAAAGTTTCATAGTCACTATATATATACTCTTCTGTATCTATTCAAGTCGTGTTGTGTCAATATATCATATATATATATATATATATATATATATATATATATATATATATATATATATATATATATATATATATATATATATCAAGCCGTGTGTGTTTCAACAAGACCTCCAGCATCATCCACGCTACCCAACTCTCCAAGCTACGTGGGTACCTGAACGGGTATCAAACATCTTTTCTGATGTATATATATATATATATATATATATATATATATATATATATATATATATATATATATATATATATTTATGTGTGTATAATATATATATATATATATATATATATATATATATATATATATATATATATATATGTATATATATATATATATATATATATATATATATATATATATATATATATATAAATATATATATATATATATATATATATATATATATATATATATATATATATATATATATAGATAGATATGTATATATATGTATTGAACTGGTATTTATCTCCCCTTTTATAACTAACTGCGGTAATTCTGGAGAATAAGTCCGTCACCCCGATTCCCCACCAACCCCCCTTATCCCTCCCAACAAGCTTGGGGGAGCCTGGGGAATCGGGGGTTTTGGGGGGGGGAAGAAAAATAAGCGAAATATGAGCCTTCAAAATTGAAAAAATTTCGAAAATAAAAAATATTCGAAATTTCCTAACCTAACAATCTAGCAGGGATGGGCGCACCCCACACTGCTAACCTAACCTAACCATACCCTAACCTAACCTAACCTAAACCTAACCTAACCTAACCTGAACCTAACCTAACCTGAACCTAACCTAACCTGAAGCTAACCTAACCTAACCTAACCTAACCAGGGACCCTCCCGCAAGGACATTAACCTAACCTAACCTAGCAGAAGGAGCTGCGCCCCCCCTGGAATCCCCGTAAGACACTAACCTAACATAACAAAGGACCTCCAAAATTATACCGTTATGACTTACCGGTGTGGTGTGGTTATTGTTCAGGCGATGAAGGTGGGTAGATTTTCGCGGCTTCGTTGAGAAACACGTGAAACCTCTTCTTGACATCTGCATACCTCATTTTGAACATTGAGGTCACTAAATAACCCACAAAGTGTCTTTTCCTCCTCCCAAACACTGGCATTTTCCTTTTTAACTCCCTCCACTGGCACTAAACCATGTCTGACTAACAGTTTTAGTAGCCATTCACAGTCGTTGAAATATGTCCCACAAAAATCGCCATAAGACAAATAACATCCTTCACAAGACACTGGAAGATTTTCTGGAAGGTATAATCCACTGGACGCCATATCAACAAGTGAAATTGAACCTGTATCGATACACCTGACGTGTCCCTAAAACAAAACAAAAGCGTAACTGAGCCTAGTGTGGAAGGCTGTGATTGGTAGCGGCACGAATAGCACTGACGGGCGGCACCACGATTGGTGAGTTGAATTATATAGATATCATGAAATTCTTATATGCCATTACCCACAAATCACAGTCATAAACAAAAGAAAATCAGTTCAGTGTTTACTTTACAGAGGGAGGGAGCTCGCTGGACTTAAAAACTGTTGAGTGTCGCTACACTTTCGAGTGCTATATACAGCCACACTAGAAGTGAGCACCTCATTTTATTTACGTTTCTGGAACCACTACCGAGTCTTCTAACTGATATGTGAGTTTCGTGTTTGTACGTGACACGGGCCTATTTTCCAGTTTAACCCTAACTGCAAAGCTGCCCCCACAGCTCAACCCAGGGCTTGCCTTACAACCAGCTCAAGACATACAAAAAAACCCTTAATGATGACAGCAAGTAGAAACTCCTGTTAGGGTCAATTAAACGTGCCTTACCATTTGACAAGTTTAATCCTAACAACTTACAAATATCACAGCCAAGAAATAATAACTCCTCCAAACTCAAAACCTCATTTCTTGTATGAGTCTCTCTTATATCAACATAGAACAAAATGGTCTCCCGTGCTTACAATACACTACTCTTCACCAGTCTCCACACACACACTTCACCACAACCACCTCCCAATGGTTTCCACTGCACAGCCTGCACTCATGCTTGTCCCCTCCAGCACGCCTCCACTGCGCAGTCCTCACAATAACCTCAGGGCTGACAGACACTGGGGATCACTGGTCCTCTCCTTCTCCACAGACTGAATCACCGTGTAGGCACTCGTCCCCACATCAACCACGGTCACACGTCCTGGGTGCTCAGTAGACACGCTTCGCCACCGTTACTCCCACACAGAACTCCTGTAATCACCCAAGCCCTCACTAACA
>JAXIVD010000821.1:96076-117942 GCA_036785275.1 Cancer borealis
CCCCCTTGGAAACATACGTCTTCGTATGTCAAGCTAAAATAATACAAACAGAGAGGGCGACGATCAAATACACTGAACCATACAACTACACAATACAAATACACAATAGAAAACATAAAACATGAACAAGATCTTAATGCAACATTTACATAGATATATATACATAATTTATACAGAAGTTGAACAGGAATGAAAGGAAAGATGAAGGAAAATGGCTAATAGACTAACCGAGACCGCAGCTGGTATTTAGGTGAGGATGAGTTGGGGGTTTGAAGGTGGCTGACTGTCAACACTGTCAGGCGCATTTTCTGGTAGTGGAGAGATAGATTCGATATCGAAGCCACGATCGACCCTTTTGAGGTGGGCTCTATGAGCAAGATTCTCACTGCCTGAACTTAGGTTTCTGAGTTTTACCTTATGACCGGCCATCATTGCGATTACGCGGTGAGGTCCGTTGAATCGGGGGTCGAGTTTAGAATAGCGTTCTTGGACTCTGGTGAACACGATGTCACCAACCTCGATTTCGTGCGGTTTAGCGCACTGATGCTGTTTATGCAGCGTAGATTCCTGAGAATCGGCAAGTCTGTCACGGACGGACATATGAATGCGCCGGAAAGCTGAGACGCGATTTTGAACGTATTCGTCAGCGTTGTACAGAGGACGAGGCTCAGAGGAGAGAAACTCATATGGGAGTCTTTTGTCAGAGCCATATAAAATGAAGTGCGGAGACTCGTCGATAGATGAGTGAATCGCAACGTTAAGAGAGCATGCGACTAGGGGAATGTGATCATCCTATGAAGAGCTTGAACCGGCAATGAAGCGTAAGATGTCGAAAATTCGATGGTTTGCTCTTTCGACTTTTCCGTTCGCCTGAAGGGAATATGGAATTTGGAATGACTCGCAAACAGCCTTGAGGATGGCATTGTTGAATTTGGTGCCATTATCTGATAATAGTACTTTAGGGGACGCATACCGGCATATGACTTTATCTATCAGTGCTCGTGCAACTGAACGTGCAGATTTGTCCTTAAGAGGAACAAAAATACTGAAGCGTGAAAAGCTATCGATATAAACAAGCAAGTAGTGGAAACCGTTCTCCGTCAGAGGGAGTTTTAAAATGTCGACTGACAGACTGTCCCAAGGCGCATGAAGGATAGGGTATGGGGGAAATCATCCTTTGGCTCAGCATTTCCTGTAGGAGAGGCACAGACGTGAACCAATTGTCGGTTATGTTTCTGTTGGTGTTGCGGTAAGGTTGTGTGAGATCTTTGGTGAAGTGGTGGCCGAGTTGCAATCCATGCCAATATCATATCCTTTATACACTTATGTTAGTTTATGGGGCACATAGAATAATATTGGCACCATAAAACATAAATTACAGCCTCATATAGACATTATATATCACTACACAATCACTTATTGTCTTTGAAATAAGTCGTTATCACTGAACTTGGGTCCAATACACCCAACCAAATCTTACTAACAGTACCACTGAACTGGGTTTAATAAACCCAAACCATGTTCTGGCGGGAAAACAAGGAAGAGGAGTGGAGTTGCGTGATCTACCTCGGTGAGCTCACTGGGCAACCTTAAGGTATACAGCGGCCCAGCTGCCTGCCTTGCCGGGAACGGTGCGCATGCGCGCGACTACACTTTCGGTGGGTGCAATGGATCCAAATTCAGTGCTCAAGGGTTAAGCACACGACTAGCGTAAGCAATGATTTTTTCTCTACCTCGTGCGTCAGGTTGCACTAGAATTGATCCGATGCAAAATGAAGATGCATCAGTATATAGAGGAAGAAAGGTCATGCGAAACCAGGAAAAGCGGGGATAGGTGCATGTGTTAATACAATTTTGAGTCTCTGGATATCATCTTTCTGATCTCTACTACAACGAAAACTTGCACCTTTCTTCAACAACTGAGTAAGGGGACACGCTAAAAAAAGGATAGCCTTTCACAAAAGATATGTAGTAACCCAAGAAAGCTAGAAAGAAACATACATTGTCCACCGAAAAAGGCATGGAAAACTTTTGAACAGCTTCCATTTTATCATCCATAGTTTTGATACCTTGACTATCAGCCAAGTATCGGATAAATTTTATTTATGCGATCAAAAATAAGCATTTAAGGAAATTTATTTTCAGTCCAAGATGAAATTCATCTAGATTTAACTGTAAGTGGGTAAAGTGCGATGGTACATCTCCTAACATTCATGAAAAGATATTTTTTTAATGATTTTCATGCATGTTATGGATGCAAGGAAGAGGTCCATGGGAGTATGTAACGAATAGTTGTGTCATGAAGGGTTGGAAAAAACAGTGATTTCATGAGAATCCTCTTGTAATGGTATCTTCCAATTACTTGACAACAAATCAAGACTTAAAAATACTTTCTCTCCTACCCAATTGACTTAAAAAAGGTCATCTAGCGCTGGCAATGCGTAAAATTCATGAATAAAGGGAAATTCCACTTAGAAACTAATTATTTTTATTAGCTTCTGGTCTAGCATGTCACGAACCATTTCATCTACTTGAATACGTTGACTGTGAGATAACCTATATGATGAGATATAAATTGACTGAGAACTAGACTGCACTTTAATGTGATGAAAAGTTTTATTAGTGACGCCAAGCTATTCTTCATGCAACGCAAAAACTTTTCTGTAGGACGAGAATAGGTTGACAAGGGTTTTTCTTTACTAGTTAAGCGTTATACTCAACGCAGGTCTTAATTAATTAACACAAGGTATTGCCAATGGAAACCTTCAGGAAGGAATGGTTTGATGGTGTATTAAAGAAAGAAATAACAGCTGCTACTATATTTACACAATATTTACATTAAATAATCACAACAATCATTGTCAGAAATCACGATTCTAATCGTTGACATTCCTTAAAATGGTAGGAGTCACTTATACAATCACGTCTTCAGAGGTGTTATGTAACTACACCGTGTCGACGTCCAGTCAGATGGTAAAATTCACCATAAGTTCCTATGAAGTACCACAATATGCTAGGTAGTATGACACAGTAGTAAGTGGTATCACAAGGTGTAAGATGTACATTGATCACCAGATAGACGGTGGTAGGTATCGCCACCAAGTATGAGGCGGTAGTTGGACACGGGTAGTTGGTATCGCCACCAGTTGTTAGGCGGTCACTGGATGGAAGGTAGTATGACCACAAGAGGTGAAGCGTATACAGGTCACCAGCGAAGACTCTTTACGAGATGATATGCGCGGAGACATGCACTGTGGTATGCAAGGTCAGATGACATGTGCGGAGACATGCAAGGTCGTATACCTGGTGAACTCTTGACACCTATACAAGGTGGAGTTGTTAGTTGAACGACGGGCATTAAAATAATGATCGGCTTTCATAACACTTCGAATCGAAAACGCAATATAACTAAGAACGAATAATATAATTAAGAATAAACACAACAAAAAAAAGACGAGTATTAGAATTAAATTATGAGAGATATTATAAAGAAATGTCAGTTAAGTAGGGCAACAAAGACTATGAAATAATATTATTTGGCACAAGTTAGAGTAAATAGTTATAACAAAATATGAAAATTAATAAATACACGGCATTGGCAACAAAAAATAAGTAATACCTATTCAATACATACGTCTGCTTTGCAATGGTTCTGCTGGTAGTATGAATTGCTGAGCGACTGGAAAACGCAGGTCGATTCGTTCAGATAGAAGAGACACGAAACAGATACGAGAAAGTGAACGGCACAATGACAATGCAATTGAACCACACTCACATCAATATGAAACTACGGAGATGGAGGTGAGCCACACGAAACAATTCGAAGCAACGAAGATGGCAACAAATACTTAATAGAACTTAAATGATAATGATAATTACAATGCTAATGAACTCTAATAAGACATTCAAAAATAATCAGTTACCAAAACCACCACCAAATGAGTATATAATAAAATATATATCGTTTGGCGATTTAACAAGGCAAACTATCGGATTAACCCCCGACATAGGTCTAACAAAGTGACTTTCCCTTCATGATAGTCTTCAACAGTGACATAGGAGTGCAGATTATGGGGAGAATCATTTGAGATGTCGCTGTCACTCAACACATTTGCAATAGAAATGGATTGAGCCGACCCTGACTCATCTGTAAGGTCCACTAGATACGTTCCATAAGCTTGAACGTCTGCCAAACGTGTACTGTTTACTTAAATCATGCAATGTTACAAAAGCAATTGACTTAATCATCTGATGCAAGTCAGATGCTCCATTGAGCCTACCGACGCCACGGGTACAAGATAGAATATAGTCTCTGGTGAGGCATCCTGTCATAGACTGTCCAATAGAAAGACAAAAAATTATTGGGACAGAATTTACCCTTAGTGAACCAATGCTGAGTCAGAAATCAATTTATGTAGCTCTAAATGCACTCTTACTTTTTTGTTTATAGAAATAATACTCTAATATTTTACTTATTACTTATGTGAGACTAATTGGACGGTAATTGCTCAAATAGCTGTTATTGCTAACTTTAAATATTGGAATAACATTCTGCTGTCTCCACAAACTAGGTACGTCTCCTAAGGCTATTGACTCATTGAATAAATACATTAGTGCTACACTAATTATGTTCTTACACTCCCTTAATACACGAGAAAATACTTCATCTACTTCTTGCTACTCCCATTTCATATTCTTATTTCGCTTTTCTTCTGTATTTCCTAACTATTTTAGATAATGCACTGTACCTCTCTTTTAAATCTATTTACCCACGTTTAGATATTTTTGTATATTTTTACCCGTGGCACCGGTAGGCTTCATGGAGGTCTTAGATGGTTGGCCTTCGCCCTTTAGTAGCGCAGGTTAGATTTTTTAAGTGACGCCTCGTTTCTTATTGAGAGACTCTTGCTGCCAGCGGAAGCTCCTCGCGCATATAGCATTGCAGTCCCGTCGAGGATAGTGTTATGGCAGCATGTGAGTGATCTTAGGCCATTCGGCGTTAATAGCAAAGAAAAGTGGCTCGAACGCGGAATCCTGAGCTGGTATGCCCGACTGCTAGCTACTAGGCCACCGCCTTCCCAGATATTTTGTATATCCCTTTTTACATCCCATGCGAGTTTGTCAGCCACTCTAGATTATTTATATTTGACCTTATATTTATGTTGGGGATTAGTATTTTTTGTTCTACCAACGACTCGATAACTAATTCATTATAGTCATTTTTTTACACTATTCTGCCGTTCATTATCTGACCAAATAATTTTTTTTTCACCTATCCCCCAATATGAACCTGATCAGAATTATAGACCTTACCTCTTTTGTGTGGGCAAACACCTAAACATCTAGAGTATGACCTGACCACATCCTACATAATTCCCCTTCCTGCTGTGAGGCATTGTTCACACTTATTAGCTGATCTGTCCTTTCCATGCGTTTTGAAGCCACAGCATTCCAGGCCCTTACCTATCATACTGTACCCATGTTAGGCAGGTAGTATTACTTATATTTTTATTCCTATATATCTCATGTATTATGCAATTAATGTTATTATAATTGTTGAGGTATATATGTAGTAGGTTCTCGAATGTCTTGTGACGGCGAACGTTCGGAAGCAGTCTCCTGGTGTCTGGCCGTCATCCGGTCAGAGAGATGCTGCTGACCACAGCGTTTATAAGGTGTTTTTGTGATGTGAGGCGCTATGCTGTCGCCTAAAGTAAAGCGGCTGACATCAGCTTTTGAGGGGCGTCGGCGAAGATACCTCATCCCCGAGCTTGGCCGGCCTCCTCAGACCTAACCGCGCAGCTACACCTACAAGTCACGGACCTCAGAGTGCTCTACTCTCACCGTACATCCGAGGTCCGGACTTGAACGTTATTACTGACATTTCTGTGTTATTACGAGTGCCCTACAAACTGTCGCTGAAAGTGATATATTGCACCACCCTCACCGTATACCCAAGTGTGGAGATATAGTGTCACAGTGACTCTTGTGATATACTTTAATCTATGTGCATAACCCTGCTTGCGTAGAATACAAATACAAGCAGTGAGACTTATTCTATGTACCAGTGTACTGATCATCTTATACTGTAAATAAAACTGTATAAAGTACACGTATTTGGCTAAACCGCTCGGGCCACACTATCTCACATAACACTCGTTACCACACCAGGTAACATTATGGTGAACAGCGTTTGAGATACGAAATACCAGTTGCACTCATAACACGAACATTTTTGAGAAACGGATTGAACGATCTCTACAGAGAAACGAAGGAGTGAGATGGTAGTGGAAAGAAGCGTCGACGAGATGTTTATGACCAGGTCAGCGCTTCGTCAGACATCCCGCTGAACTTTGACACCGCTCGCCACTACCCTCAAGTATTCTCACACCTACTAGCACCTCATAACTCCCTGTGAGGAAGCTAGCGTTTCCCCCATGTCAAGACAACGGTGAATCTGTTGGTGGCTGAAGAAGAGGACGAGGAAGATTTCTACTGGGTGACAACAACAGACTCACACCCCACTTCCCCGCTTTACTTCCCGCGGGACACAAGAAGAAGAAGAAGACGCGGTAACCTTTCACACCGGCTGACTCAACGAAGGGTGTGGCCTTACCCCCACCCCACTACAACAGCTGACCAACCGAGGGACACGAGAGGGCGAGGAAGACAAGTTTCCTGGCCTGAAAGGACGCGGCGACTTCAATCAATTTACCGTCGCATATTAATTATTTAGGTGAGATACACATGCATTTAGCTAAAATACTACCATTACACATTATTAAAACAATAACACTTGCATACACTTAGTGGTTAAAGCAGTGATTTATTATTATTGTTGCTCATGTATATTTTGCTGAAAAAATGGCAGTATATTGAGTCTAGTGGATTATTGGTGTATATTTATGTGTATACTTTTCACCATCCTCTCATTTCTTCTTGATTAATTAACGGTCTCATTTTATTACTAATAATCAAATTTAAATGTTGTTCATTCTCTTATTATTATAATTATAAATAAGGCAACGTGAAGCATTGTGAACTTTGAGAAATTATTTAAACAACGTTACACTACCGTTACTATATCACTTCTAATTAAGTAAATAGTAAATTTGATTTATTTCAATAACTTTTAATTAATTACTTATTAGTTAATTGATGTCGAAAGACAATTTAACGAAGTTAGTGAAAGAATTTGATCATATTTGCACTGCTGAAGGTGATAGTTTTGAGGAAGCAGGTGCGTCTGCTGGGACTGAACTTAGTGATAATATACGCACACTTAGAAGTGGAACACCATATCCACGCGTTCCCGTAGATACTAATTTATTTGCCTGTACTAACCCAACACCCACCAGCATGACAACTAACCCTAGTAGTGGTATTGGAGGGAACACACCCCCTGGCACTCCCTCACCACCGCCTGTTGCCGGTCCATCGTCTGCGTCTCAACCACCACCTGCACAGGTACAAGCCGCTACCATGCAGGCACAACAACCTATCAAGGTTCTCCAAACCACCCACAAAGTCCGTGAGTTTTCCGGTAAGCGCGACTCGAGTTACTCCGCTCGATCCTTTATTAAACAATGTGAAGACGTAATGAGGAATTCTTGCATAACATTATCCTCAGATAAAATTTCCTTCATACGTTCGAGATTGGAGGAAGGGTCACCTGCCGAGTATTTGATGGAATCCAGCACTTTTGTGCAGCCAACAAAGAAAGAAGACTACGATAGGTTTCGTACGAACTTCTTGGAAACTTTTGGGGTTTATGACGGGAGAAACACCGTCACCACCGCTAATGCCACCTGCGAGAAATTAGCATCTGCAGTGTTTGCTAGAACCTGGCTCACGGGGTAGGTGATCGCAACTCAGACCGCTGAGGACCTTCGTAGAATTTTGGAAGATGGCGGATGGTTAGTAAACGGTAATTTGCCGGGTGACAGAATTGATAAATTTCACCAATTTTTTTTCTATATACTCACCCTACAGGATAATGAGAGACGGAAGGTGTTGTCATTGGATTTTACTCCTCAAGAAAACCTGCATGATTTAAGCAGGAAATTAAAGAATAAGATTGAAGAAACCAGCGACAACGCTAAATGGACTGCCTCCACCGTGGCGACAACCACCCGTGTTAATTTGGGCAGCGATGAGTCACTATCCATCGCAGCCACAAGAGTTTTGTTAACTTGCCACTATTGTCAAAAAGAAGGACATACCGCAAATAAGTGTTACATTAAGTCCCGAGAAAAGAGGAAACTTAAAAAGGCGCATGCAAGGGAACAAGCGTTTCAATACAATTCCCAAGGCAGGTACACTCACCCCGCTGTCTCTAATTATCAAAACAGAGCAGGGAAAACCAGGGAAGCACCTCTATTACATGGTAATCCTGGTGCTAACGCGAGGTACTGTCGATTACATAACAGTACTACTCACAACACAGAAGAATGTGTTGAAATCGCGAAACTGAGTGCTCGATATAATCAGCCAAAGGGAAATGAAGGAACGTCAGGAGGTTCTCAGTCGGGGGAAGTTCAGCAAGCCTTCGCAAAGCACCCGGGTTAGAAGTAACGAGAAATCGTGGACAGAAAGGAACCGACGACGGGGTTGATATTAATGCTCTTCGCTCATCAATAATAGCGGCTTGCAACCTCGCTGATGCTATGGTTCTTCCTGTCAAAATAGGTTATGTAAGGGCATCTTTTGCTGTGGACACCGGCGCTTCAGTTAATGTGCTCTCCGCTGCATCATACTCGGAGTTAAAGCGCGCGTCGCGTGGTAGCCAATGGCCCCTCAGACCACCGATTACCAATTTGCAGGGAGTATCGAGCGCACCTATAGATATTTTAGGTATCGTGCGTCTTCCAATCAAGTTAGGTAATAACACTACACCCATCCGAACTGACTTCTATGTAATTTCTAATTTCAGTCTTCCTTCAGATGGATTACTAGGACTGAGAACTATGAAGGTCATTCAGTTGGAAATACAACCTGTGCTTAATTGTGTAAAGTTTCGGGGTAAAACATTGAAGTCGATGGAAATTCCCAGACGTTTAATTTCTTCAAACCGTACGGACCCAAAAAGTTTTACCGACACACAGGAAATCAGTGTGATTCATAACGCCCAGAAAAAGGAGATAGAATCTGGATCGTACCAGGCTACTTCAACTTGCAATGAAAACCATCAAACGAATTGTTTTGAGGAGCGGAAGGAAATTAATGCCACTGTAGTAGGGACTCATAAAATATCTAGTCGTGCGGCAGCCCACATACCAGTATCGGTTCTTAATGCCAAGGTTGGAAATGATATATGCCTAGAAGGCCCCAGCTTAGTAAACAAACTAGCTGTGGAACCAACTTTAAATACAGTAAGAGAGGGAAGCACCACCTCTGCTTTTGTGGTTAATTCTACTGATGGTCCTATAACTTTAAAACAAGGAGTACTCTTAACCAAAACGTTAGTTTATGACAGACAGGTGGATCCAAATTCCCTTGAGTTAAGTCTACGTAGTAGTGTTGCCTCAGTTAAGTCGTGTCAAATTGAGGAGACAAAACATTCAACAACGTTTCATTCATTGGTAAGGGTTAATGATTATCCTGAGTTAAGGAGTTCATTGATAGATTTATTGCAACACTATCGTGACGTCATTGCATTACCCGGTGAACCTCTAGGGTCAACCGATAGGGCGGAACACATTATTAAATTAAAACCCCATACTCAACCCATTTATATACCTGCTTATCGACTGCCACATAGTCAACGGGAAGTGGTTGACAAACAAGTAACGGAGATGCTGGAACAAGGAGTAATTACACCATCAAGGTCACCGTGGAACAGTCCACTATTCCTTGTCCCTAAAAAGGACGGTACATTTAGACCAGTTATTGATTTCCGACAGGTAAACAAGGTCACAGAGGACGATCGTTATCCTCTACCCGTACTTAAGGACTTACTTATGTCCATAGGAAAGGGAAATAAATTTTTTAGCAGCCTTGACCTGTTAAGTGGTTACTGGCAAATACCTATGTCACCTGAGTCGTGGAAGGTCACCACCTTTAGTACACCTAGCGGTCATTTTGAATCCTCCGTAATGCCGTTTGGCTTAAAAGCGGCGCCGATCACGTTTCAGAGATTCATATCAACTCTGTTTGCTTCTATGATTGGTAAAAATATGTACGCCTACCTTGATGACATTATTGTCTTCAGTAGAGATGTTAAATCTCATTTTGCTAACTTAGAGTCAGTATTATTAAAATTTCGTGAAGCTGGTCTCAAAGCGAAATTATCCAAGTGTGAGTTTTTACAAAAGTCCATCACCTTTCTTGGCCATTTAGTTAATGAAGATGGAATACACACTACGGATGACAAGGTAAAGGCCATACAAAACTTTCCTCTACCGCGAAATGTAGACAATGTAAGATCCTTCTTAGGATTATGCGGATATTATAGGTCATTCGTCAAAGGTTTTTCCAGTATAGCATCGCCCTTAAATAAACTTTTGAAAAAGGACGTGCCGTTTCATTGGGGTGCTGGTCAAGAAGAAAGTTTCTGTAACCTTAAGTTTGCTCTGACCCACGCACTTATTCTCGCGTTCCCTGACTACGCTAAACCGTTTATATTATTCACGGATGCAAGTGCGTTAGGTCTTGGTGCTGTTTTAATACAAACCGACGAACGAGGGAAGAATAGTGCTATTGCTTACGCGAGCAGAACCCTAAATTCTGCGGAGTCTAACTACTCCGTGACTCACCAAGAGACACTCGCGGTAGTATGGGCACTCAAAACATTCCGTGATATAATCCTAGGTTACCATATCACGTGTTATACTGATCACGCGGCGGTCACCGAACTTTTCAAGGGTCGCAACCTTACCGGTAGACTCACGCGGTGGTACTTAACAATACAGGAATTCCATCCTGAATTCAAATACTTGCCAGGTGGAGCCAATAAAGTGGCTGATGCGTTGTCAAGAAATATACCTATTGGTGCTGTCGATCAAGCCACCAAACCGCTTGATAATTTCACTATGCAGGCTCTCGCTGAAGCTCAACGTCAACATAATGTATGGAGCAAGGTTGTGTATCATCTTAAATCCGGTGATGATGTTAAATTGCCTGAGCTACATATACCTCTTTCTCAGTTTTTACTCAATACGGATGGTGTTCTTTGCCGTCATTGGTCGAACAAGAAAAAACCGGTAACACAGTTAGTAATACCCGAGGTGTATGTACCGACAGTAATATATCAACTTCATAACACAGCAGTTGCCGGACATAAGGGGAAAGATCGTACCTTACGCGCTGCACGCTATCAATACTACTGGCCAACCATGAAAATGGATGTGGACGCACATGTGGATCAGTGTATTGTGTGTGCACGGAATAAGGGAACGGTGCCTAAACAAGCACCGATTTTTGAATATCCGCCCCCCAATCAACCTTGGGATGTCGTTGGCATAGATTTACTGCAACTTCCATTTAGTCGTCAAGGGTCCAAGTATCTTCTCGTATGTGCCGACCATTTCTCACGATACATCGTTTTGGCTCCCTTGAAGGACAAAACAGCTGGCGCTGTTGCTCATGCACTCATTAGTAAAGTGTTTCTTGTTCATTCTACTCCAAGGACTATTCTTTCTGACAATGGTAAGGAGTTTAGAAATGCATTGCTGAGCGAAATATGTAGTCAATATACCATAAAGCAAACTTTTATTACAGCCTATCATCCAGCCAGCAATGGTCTTGTAGAGCGCGCTAACAAGAAAATTTTAGAAGTATTGCGGCCAGTGGTGGGTGGTTTGTTAGAAACTTGGGAAGATTGGCTTTCACATGTAGCAGCCAGTATAAATTCAAGTAACTGTGAGTCAACGGGTCACTCGCCTCACTATATACTCTACGGAGTAGAAATGAGACTCCCGACTGATCTCATAAGTTCGCCTCAGCCTCCTGTTTATAATGTGGATGATTATGGAAAATGTCAGCTTAAAGTTTTCTCAGATATTCACCAGGAAGTACAGAGGAATTTAAAAGAATAAAAAACAGCCATGGCAGAGAAGCAACATAAAAGAGCTTCTCCTGTTAAATTGCAAGCAGGCGATACAGTAATGGTTCAAGTACCTGAAAGGTCTTCTAAACTTTCACCTAAATTTGTCGGACCGCGCCTGATTACTAAGCATATTAGTGGAAATAAATTTGAGGTGTTAGATTCGTGGCTGCAAACGCTGGAAATTATACATAGCGATCGTCTAAAACGGACGAAGGCCAAAACTAACATAAGCTTGGTAGAAACAGCTAATCATACTAACGCTGTGCATCTTAATACTAATACCACATCTCAACCCACTAAATCTCATGGTTACAATCTACGTTCTCGCAAATAATTTCTTGCTGAATGCTATCTAATGAAGTAGTTTATTTCCATACTTTCTTATTTCTGCTTGTTTCAGAGATGTATGCTATCATCATTCTCCTGCTCGCTCTGACTTCTACTCAAGCTCGAGATCCTGCTCATCTGAAGCCAGGAGCTCTCACTGCCAACATAGGCCGAGTTTCTTTAATCCAGGATTATTTGTGGGTTCGTTATCCATATACTGACCTTAAAGCAGTACCGGGTCGTCTGCTAAACCTTACTGAGCAACTAAGTGATACTCTATTTGAATTAAACAAACACACGATTCATGATACAAAATATTCTTCCCTAATGAAGATGTTGTTGAAGGAACGTGTGGAGTTTTTAAGAGATACAGTCAAGGACGCCTTGGAAAATTATGATGGATTCCCTTCAAATACTCGTCCAAAAAGAGGTCTAATTGATGGCCTTGGCATGTTGTCTCAGATGGTGTTTGGTACGGCCATGGATAGCGATGTAAAGGATTTGCAAGAACGTTACAATACTTTAGCTGCAATGGCTATATCTAACCGTAAGGCTATAGATCTTAACTGCAGAAACATTGCACGACTCAAGGAAGGCATGATTAAACTGGTAAATTACACTAACATCTTAGGTGCTTCTCTTAACAAAGCATTCCTTAACATAGATGTTTCCTATGCTATTGATGAGGTTCTTATGGTTCTAAATGCCCTAGAAAACTCAGTCAATACGATCATGCATGCAAATGAGCTCGTACTGAGGAATGTGGTTGACGCTTCCCGAGGTAGAGTGTCCTCATCCTTATTCCCAGTTAAGGATTTGTTACACACCTTAACGATAGCAGAGGAACAATATGATCTAACCCCTATTTTTGCTGGAGCGGAAATTTTACATTATTACCCACTTCTCAGTGCAATGTTAACGTCAGACGCTATTGTAGTTCATGTTCCCTTTCATTCAAAGGTTGTTTATGATATTCACCGAATAGAGTCATTCCCATTTCAAATCAACGCCTCTATTCTCGCCGTTGATTTACCTGACTCTATTGTGCTGGTCAACGAGGGGCTTACTCTCTACAGTACCGGTGAATACCAAATACTTCACCAGTGTAAATCTGAGCATATAGGATTTTATTTTTGCCCTGCGTCTCTCTTTGCAGTTTTACCTGTTAAAGAAGAAGGTGCGTGTGAAGTTGCTTTGATTCAAGACGATGCTTCACAGAGCTTAAACCTATGCCCGTACACTCAATTACAGCCAAAACCTTTTTACCATAAAAGTTTCATGGGCCATCATTACTTTTTCTTCATCCGTCCTACGATGGTGACAGTGATTTGCCCCTCAGGAAGGTTACACGGTCGACAGACTGGTCACTTTGCTATTCTTAAATTATGTACCTTGAATTCAGCAACAGTGTCGACTCACCCTGAGACTCTTCATAAAGGTTTTGTTTCTAAACTTTTTATGCGTATTTACACTTTAGATTTTGCTAAAGGTGTAAACATTTCTTCTATTAAGTATGTGACTAATACCATTTCTGAATTTAAATTAAATAACTTCTCAGAATTTGAATCGGCAGTCCATGCTTCCCTACCGACCTACATGAGCCCTTATGTACACTTCCCTACGGCCATCTTACCGATAGTGCTGGTGATTGTTATAATGATTCCTCTATTTTGTCTAGTGAAACGTGCTTTGACACTCTATAATATGTTAAAAGGTAGAGTTTCAAATAAAGCTGCTAGCGACCACGAATTGACACCTCCACAAGGTTAGGTACATGACTCTAGATATATAGGAACGTCGCGAGGTCGCGTCGAGTAGGTGACCGAGCGATGTACCCATGTTAGGCAGGTAGTATTACTTATATTTTTATTCCTATATATCTCATGTATTATGCAATTAATGTTATTATAATTGTTGAGGTATATATGTAGTAGGTTCTCGAATGTCTTGTGACGGCGAACGTTCGGAAGCAGTCTCCTGGTGTCTGGCCGTCATCCGGTCAGAAAGATGCTGCTGACCGCAGCGTCTAGAAGGTGTTTTTGTGATGTGAGGCGCTATGCTGTCGCCTAAAGAAAAGCGGCTGACATCAGCTTTTGAGGGGTGTCGGCGAAGATACCTCATCCCTGAGCTTGGCCGGCCTCTTCAGACCTACCCGCGCAGCTACACCTATAAGTCACGGACCTCGGAGTGCTCTACTCTCACCGTACATCCGAGGTCCGGACTTGAACGTTATTACTGACATTTCTGTGTTATCACGAGTGCCCTACAAACTGTCGCTGAAAGTGATATATTGCACCACCCTCACCTTATACCCAAGTGTGGAGATATAGTGCCACAGTGACTCTTGTGATATACTTTAATCTATGTGCATAACCCTGCTTGCGTAGAATACAAATACAAGCAGTGAGACTTATTCTATGTACCAGTGTACTGATCATCTTATACTGTAAATAAAACTGTATAAAGTACACGTATTTGGCTAAACCGCTCGGGCCACACTATCTCACATAACACTCGTTACCACACGAGGTAACAATACTTGACCCAAATATTTCCTTAATCCTGCGTAATTGGTTCTCTTAAGGTCCAGTACCTGTACTTGATTGGGAGGAATCTTGATATCCCACTTGATTTTGAATCGCATTTTCCTTGTGATCACTGCTGCCTAATTTTCTACCTATGTCCATATCACTGACCAAGTGATCTATACTTGTCATAAGTAGATCCAGAATGCTATCTTCTCTAGTGGACTCACTCCTTAAACTTACTGTATTTCTTACTGTTTTTAACCAGTAGTACTCCCACTTTAATCATCAAACTTGTTACTGTTCTCTTGTTCACCTTCTTGGTCTTTAAAAGTCCTCTGATTCTCATTTCACGCTTTGATCTCCATGCCAACACCCTAATCATCCGAGGAGAGAGGTGGACATCGTCTATAGCGTATCGGTAGTCCTTAAGCCTGCGTCACACTTAGGCGACTTTTGCCTGCGAATACCGCAAACATGGTATGTCGGGGCATGGTATGTCGCAGGCATAAGTCGGAACATTTCGGAACATGTCGGAAGCATCGCGTCGTCTCGGGTCGGTGTTGGTTTGGGCCACGAGAAGTTAGGCTGGGACCACACATTCACGATTTTGAACCGCGACGGACAGCGACGCTTGAATTTTCCAAATCCTGGTCTATCTAAATATGAAAATTGGCAGATGGTTCGTGAAATGTTTGTAATCATGGAACATCGGTAGGGTATAAGGACTGAATTAAGACTCAATTATGACGTTATGCGATCGTTGCATAACGTCGTAATAGAGTTGTAATTCAATCGTAGTTAACCCCGACTAGTCTTGAAAGTATGACCAAGATGTATTACGATGCTACAAAACAAATCCCAATAGGCGTAAATCGATCGGGAATTGCAAACGATGTGATTACGACTGATGAAGACATGTCGTGGAAATGTGTCAGGACCCTTGCCCAGGTATATAATCCGAGGGAGAACACACCTCCAGCATCTCCAATTCATTATCTCCCAATAATAAAGTAGGGCTGCTTCGTGCGGCAGGCACATATGCAGGAAGGCTAGGCTCAGATGTAGGGGTGGGAAGGCTAGGCCCTCCTGACGAGGGAAATCAGTCTTGGTTTTCTTTGCCCCAGCTTTCTCTGTCCTTCCTTTCCTTCACCATCTTGAAGAGTGCTTAAGGAAGTGCTTGCTGTGTGGGACTAGAGTAGACTGGCCGAGCCGACTATATATATCGTATATATATCATGGGACGTCATAGGATGGCGCGATGCGGCGTTGCCACATCAAGACAACGGTTTTTGTGATGCTGATGATGCCAGACGTCACACGATTTTTCGTAGATAATAACGATGGTCGCCATTGAATCTTTATCGTACCACGATGAGCCACGACACAATGACGATTATGTTACGATGGTTAGGATTACATCTCGATAAATGACAGATGGCACAGAAAACTACGATTGTTTTGAACCGTTGCAAATTATCGTGATGTAGGGAGACGACTGGGAATGCTTGGCGACGCAGCGTAGTGCACCCAGATACATCACGTTCTGCTTCCCGATGATCGGGAGCGGATCGTTATGCACTAACCGATGCACCAATATCAAACGTCACTGTCCGTCGCAGTTCAAAATCGTGAATGTGTGATTCCAGGCTTTTAACACTCCTTTATTTTTGTTAGTATCTCATGAATCATGCAGTAGGTCAATTTCCCCCTTTCAATGTTGAAACTCACATAATGGAAGGAGAAAAGGAAAAATAAAGGTATCATTATTAATCATAATTAAGAACTATCATTAGCTAGGTATTTAGGTAGGGAAAATTAAGACGAGATGATTTATTTTCTCTGGAAGTGTGGCTTGAATTTCCTTAAGTAAGATGTTGGAAAAACGACTTGTTAGAATAGGAGGGGAAATAGCGGGATATCAACTATTTCAACTCCTATTATTCACTAATCTACGTTCCGTGATCCTTCTTTTTTTTCATTACTTATGGTGAAATAGAACAAGGAAGAGGAGTAAATTTAGCATAACATATGGCAGATTTAATAGGTTCCAATAATGGGTGGGTGTGAGCAAGACGCAGAAATTCTTAAATGTTGAAATTTTAATATTTATTTCGTAGGGGAAGATTAATTGAGAATGCAGGGTGTTGTAGTTATGATTCTAATTAAAATAGAAATTTGGGAAAATGAATGAAATGTCAGGGGAAATTAGGGTATAGTAATAATTATTAGGAGGTTAATTATAGATATCGGTATATGGCAACTCAGTTGCTTAGCTGGGGGCGGGCGGAACCGCATATGTTCAGATATGTTCATATAAACTCTGATATAGGGTAGCTAAACCACGGTGTTAGTTCTTGAAAAATTAAGTGAAGTGTGCCAAATAAATTAACCCTGTCATTACTAGGGAATGAAATATGTGTGTATAATAGTGTATTAACGACAGGTCTAGTGTGTTTTGTTGTTGTTGTGAGTCTATCTTCGTCTGCCTTCACGTTCAGGTCGTATCGTCTCAACCATCCAGAATTCAGCTCCCATCTCCGCCAATATCCAGTTCTTCATAGGAAAGTCTAGTAATTGGGAAAGTCTAGCCTGTAGGACGTAGTGATTAGGAAAAGTGATAGCGAGAAATTCCACAAGGAAGTTGTTCTTTTTAAGTGGTGACCACGTGTTAATGGTCGGTGTTAATTGGTTGTGTTGTGTAAGGAGGCTGATACCTCAGTTTCCTCCTCTTTTGAGCTCAGATCCGAAGGAATATTCCATCTGAGACAAAAGAAGAGTGATAGTAGTGAATCGGCCAATTGTTTAGCCAAGTAGTAGTTAGGAGTGTTTTTTTCTACAACTAGTGGACCCCATCCCCCCATGTGTTATTGTGAGTGTTATTCACTAAATGTTAAATTTATAGTTAAATTTCAAATATATATTTAACGATGCTTCATCTACAAATATTATTATTCCTGAACAACCTACCCTCTGATCTATTGACAAGGAAGGTGAGACCGAACCTATTATTTTTTTTGTGTGTGTGTAAATACGCACGTATTACAGCCTTAAGGTCGACCTTAATTTCTCGTGGAGCTCGACAACACGGCCACGAAATCGGGAGCATCGTATAGATGTCTGATTAATCCTACAAGCATCCTGTAGGGTTTCTACTGGCTGTGTGGAATGTCGTATGAGATCAACATGAAAAAAATACATTAGGCCGTCCAACTGAAGCTGACTCGCAGCGCATGATGTTCGTAGGAGTTGTATAGGCAGCACATCCGAAGCTAGTCGACATTTGACGATGCTCGTACGATGCTTGTCTGAGACTTTTTCCGTTAAAATTTGAATGTGGGTGCGAGGAACAGATTTATGGAGACATCATATGAGTGACACTGAATCATCCCTCTCCGCCTGACTATACTAACAAACAATAGATACATGAATAAATAAATAATTAAAACGTTTATGAACCCTTATTCAGACACACATTTAATGTATTAACTAGTCTTTATGAATACTAAACAAATAATACTTTCGCCTCAAGAAATATAGATATATGAATAAATAAAGATGAATAAGAACACAAATAAATTAATGGATACATAAATAAAATGGCTTCTAATATTGCATTCCTATTTAAGGAGATTTAATTTACATCTGGTTTTCCATAAATACTACGCAGTGCACTGCGTAGTAAGTACGTGTTGACCTCGGGTTCATGTTGGGATGACTCATGGTGACAGCGCAACATCTCGTGCTTCGGTGAATGCCTGCAGCCTTCATACTGGTTTCGCAGTACGTTCATACAAGCTGCGTATGGACAACCAACGTGGATCGTGACCAATAATATCGGCTGAAAAGTCGGAGCAACTTCGGGAGACAGCAAAGTCGAGCTAATCGTACGCTTCATGATAAAAAAGAGTTGCCTAAGTGTGACGCTGGCTTTACCGAAGAATCAAGCCGGGTTGCTTATGAACGATTATCCGTTACTTTTGCACTGATCAGCCAACAACCTGTTCTTTATAATAAATGTCACACCTCAATCTTTCACCCATAGCCCTGAGAGGCAAGATTCCTCACATTACAAGGATGCCACCAAGATCACTAATCCTGCCCAGGGCCTTCCTGTACCTCATAAAGCTCTTAACCCTACTTATGTCATCCCACCTGCACTAATGCAGGCGGTGGGTGTTACACTTTCCCCCGCCAGAATATTCCCAAGCCCGTCACCAAATCCTCTATCCCCGCTCCAGGAAAACAGGCGAGCACAAAAAGTCTTATCCAAATACATGACCTGGCTGTCACCCACACCCAGAGTCTTACTTGAAGACGGGGAGGGCTCTACTTTCTCTCCATCCTGACATTCATCCTGCACTGCAGCAAAGACTTTCCTGGTCATAGAGTGAGTAGTCGAGGATCTCCTACGTCCTCTCCTACTACTCCTCACTACCGTCTAATCCTCCAGTCGGCAAGTCATGTCTGGTGTTGCAAACACACTACGGACTCCCACAGACACCTGCAGCTCCACTTTCTCTTGTTTGAGGGCTGCTACCAATTCACAGAGATCTTGAAGAACCTCTCCGTGCTTTCCCGTCTACCTCATCTCCAGCAACAACTCGCTGTCTGTCATTTTGTTTTGACATTAAGAAACGGTGCTCGAAAAAAGCACGCCGTACCCTTGCGAGCTGCCCTAGTCGACTGTGATACGGTCGTTGTTCTTTTACAACAACAAAAACTACGAACAAAGCAATGATCTGTATCGTATAAACCAGACCCATGGAACATACACTGACGTAATGTCGTACGAGGCAAAAGAAGAGGATACTGGATCGCAGGTACATGTGTATATCCGTTGATGAACGGTTCATGTTTAGAGTGTATCGAAGAAGGTGCAGACAGGAGCTGAGGTTAAGCAGTGAGAGGAGATGAAGTTTTTGTTGAATAATTCTGTGGTTTAAACTTATAATAGCATCGAGAGTATTGATAGGTAAACTTTCCAAAATACTTGCAAGCTTGCAAGTATCACACTTAGGCGCAAAAGCTAGGACATCATATGAATAAGGCACAAGCAATTCAAAAACACTGTCATGTGACACCACATTTGCGACAAAATAATTCGTTTCCCTGAGTAAGTTTTCAATAAATGTTGACATCAAATGAAGTACATTTTGATAAGGAGCAAATGGAAAAGAAATTGCACTAGAAAGCTTATTTGCAGGCAACATGATTATGAAAAGTAAATATTCCGTCATGTCTAGCAAATAGTCACATGAAATCATGTTATCAGTCATCCATTTTGAGTTTTTCCAGGCGCTAATAGCTGAAATAGCATAAACAGACGCTAAGGTACTCGCTGACAGTAGAGACTGGCTGCTTGCTTTACTGGGAAGCGTGTTTGCAAGTTGAAATGTTCAATCAGGGCCACTCTGTGTTTGTCATTATCATTATTTTTATTAATATTAATATCATAATTATTATTATCATTATTACAATTATTATTATTATTATTATTATTAATGTTATTATTATTATAATTATTATTGTTATTATTATTATTATTATTATTATTAATAATATAAGTAGTAGTAGTAACAGTAATAGTTGTATTATCAGTATTATTAATATCTTTATTATCATCATTATTGTAATAATTATTATTATCATTATCATAGATATTATTATTATTATTTTAATTAATTTTATTGTGATAATGATGATAACTTTTTAATATTAATATTTTGAAGAATTTTAATATTATCAATGTTATTATCTTATTATTATTATTTTCATTTTTATTGTTATGATTTATAAAAAAGATAACTATAATTCTTCTTTGAACATAAGAAAAAAGTAACAACAAAAAAATATTTAATACTATGCTTCTAAAAGTACTTCTATTGCAATTATTTCTACAGAGACTACTAATACTATCGCTACTAATATTTCTAATGATAACAATAATAATATTAGTACTAATGCTAATACTAATACTATTAGATGCATTTCATCATCACTGATATCACTGTAACATTCAGCAAATTCATTATCGTTATCTTTTTATTTCATATTTTCTTTTATTATTTACCTTTTTCCATAATTTTATTTCCATTCTTGATACTGTTGCTGCTGTTGCCCTGAAGTGAAATCATTAACTGCAGTGTACTGATGCGGAGCGGAGGGGAGCTGGTCAGATAGAAGAAAGTTGAGGGTGCAAGGCTCGTATATGAACGACACACACAGACACAAAGAGAGAAATGGAGTGAGAAGAAAATTGAAATTTAGAGTTGCTAATCGAAATGAATATTTGAGATTTCTTTAGAAAAGGCATACACACACACATGTACGCAAATATATATATATAAATATATATATATATATATATATATATATATATATATATATATATATATATATATATATATATATATATATATATATATATATATATATATATATATATATATATATATATATATATATATATATATATATATATATATATATATATATATACATATAAATATATATATATATATATATATATATATATATATATATATATATATATATATATATATATATATATATATATATATATATATATATATATATATATATATATATATATATATATATATATATATATATATATATATATATATAGATATATATATATATATATATATATATATATATATATATATATATATATATATATATATATATATATATATATATATATATATATATATATATATATATATATATATATATATATATATATATATATATATATATTATATATATATATATATATATATATATATATATAATATATATATATATATATATATATATATATATATATATATATATATATATATATATATATATATATATATATATATATATATATATATATATATATATATATATATATATATATATATATATATATATATATATATATATATATATAT
>JAXIVD010000822.1:0-7500 GCA_036785275.1 Cancer borealis
GGGAGATGTAAGATATGTTGGGCGCTGCCGGGCCAGCTAGCGACACCCAGGCTGTAAGCCTGTCGCCACTCGCCACTCACCACCAGCTGAGTGTTGACGCCTGACGGTCTGTCTCAATAAGGACAACACATTCTCCCATTGTATCACTCACCTATCTTATATATATCTATTTGGAAAACGGCATGAAAATCCAAAAATTCCCTCTCTCTCCTCATCAATATTAAATGTCTTTATTTCTGTATTATTGGGAAGGATGGGCCGCCTTTCAGTGCACATCTCTATTCGTGGAGGGATGGACGAGAGGCATACTCTTTTAGGCCTCTTTTAAGGCCTGGTCACACTAGCTTCTGATATCGATTGATCTGGGGTTATGGCTGGATTGGCCAGCCATTTGAGTTGCATTGGCTACTGATTCTTGCTGCACCGAGCTAGCGGTAAGGACGGTCTTCAGTGGCATGTTTTGCTAGCGCTAGCGGTAGACGAATGTAGGTACTGAGAAACTATCGTTTATTCAGTATATATGCAACAAAAAATATATTGCACTTCTTTTTTCAATGACGTTTTATGAGTATGAGAAAAATAGGATAGACGACAATACAAGAAAACACCCAAATATAAATTTTAATTCGATGCAAATATAGCATTTACTTCTCGCATGACAAGATCAAGGCGAAAGAAGTCACAAGAAGAAGAAGAAGAGGAAGACCAAAACAAACCTTTACAAAGGCCACCAACATAAATAGTTCAATTCATTGGTCCCATGATGCTATTATAAGTCTCATGGAAAATGTTCATGAGCAGAAGAAGAAGAAGAGAAGTGCTTCCTCCATAACGGCTTATGTTGTTGTTATGATCAGCTGATTCCACAAGGTTAGTGGTTCTACTTGTGAGTGTGACCAAACTGCTAGTCGTATCGCTGTAAATCCAGGGAAAACTGAAGCCAGGCTAGCGTTAGCAATACCTAGTGTGACCGTAGCTTATACATACATTGAAAACATAATCAGTATTTAAAGACATATTTTCACTATACATCATTGAAAGTTCATATGATGGAGAATAAAGTGCATACTAGCTTTTCCAGTGATGCAAACGAGGTGGTAATGTGCTCTTCCTCCTAATGTTGACAGACATTTCACATCTGAGCACCTGATGACCAGCAAACGCCGCCTAGTGTGAACGCGCCCATAATAACACATGATAACTAAAACCGATCGACGGCTTTTCTGCCGTCGCGGTCTTGCTGGCTGGACGGCAGGGTGCGGCAGCCGCGACAGCAAAACTACCGTCGCGGCTCCGTGTGAACGCTCCCATAGGAGTCAATTGAAAGCTAAGGCTAGGATCACATATTCATGATTTTGAACCGCAACGGACAGCGACCAGTAGACCGGTCCATACGGAAACCATACTGGCAATCAGAGAGAAGGTTGTGAGCTGATAGATGCTTCATTGTCTTCTTGTTAAGGACAGACTTGAAGGCTTTAGAAAGGCGGGAAATCAAAGCTATTGGGCGGTAGTTTGAAGGATTGGAGCGGTCACCCTTTCCCTTTTTAGGAGCAGTTTGAATGTCAGCAAACTTCCAACAAGAAGAATATGTGGAGTAGAGACACAGACAAAAGAGATTTTTGACCAGGCAGTGAGCGAGTTTGGAAGCAGTTATTGAGAACAACAGGAGGGACTCCATCCGGACCTTAAGTCTTCCGAGAATCAAGGTGAGAGAGGGCATGGAAAACGTCATGAAGAAGAATTCTAATTTTAGGGATGAAGTAGTCAGAGGGTGGAGGAGTAGGAGGAATATGCTCAGTATCATCCAAAGAAGAGTTGGTAGCAAAGGTTTGAGCGAAGAGTTCATCTTAAAAGAAGGAAGAGATAGCTGTGGAGCCATCTGGTTGAAGTAAAGGAAAGAAAGATGAAGTAAAATTGTTTGAGACATTATTGACTAGATGCCATAAATCACGAGAAGAGTTAGAATTGGAAAGATTTTAACAATTTTTATTGATGAAAGAATTTTTAGTAAGTTCAAGAAGAGATTTGGCATGATTTCGGGCAGAAATATTTGGGCATGAGTTTGTGAGCCCCCTCTCTATCTTTGACAGCACGAGAACAAGCAGAGTTAAACCAGGGTTCTTTTAGCTTTAGTATTAGAGAAAGTATGACAATCACCTCTGTTATGCGCTCGGTACAATGAGAAGGATTTCTGACATCGAAGCAATAATAATCAAAAGGAAAATCAGAACAGTACTACCTTAGGTCCTCCCACTTAGCAGAGTTGAAATGCCAGAAGCACCTCCGCTCAGGCGGGTCCTGAGGCTGCGCTGGAGTGATAGAACAGGTAACGGAAATAAGATTGTGATTGGAGGATCCCAACGGAGAGGAAAGTTGAACAGAATAAGCTGAAGGGTTGGAAGTTAGGAAAAGATCAAGAATAATGGGCGTGTCTCCAAGGCGGTCAGGGATACGGGTAGGAAACTGCACCAGCTGCTCTAGGTCATGAAGGATAGCAAAGTTGAAGGTTTGTTCACCAGATTGGTCAGTGAAAGAAGATGAAAGCCAAAGCTGGTGGTGAACATTAAAATTAACTAAAATGGAGATTTCAGCATAAGAAATTTGAGATAGGATATACTCCACTTTGAAAGTCAAGAATTTTACATAGTCAGAGGAATTAGGTGAGATATACCGCACAGATGAATTTAGTTAGAGTGACATTGAAGTCTTAGCCAGATGGTAGAACATTCTGAAGAGTCAAAATTGTGGGCACGAGAGCATGTTATGTCGTTATGCACATATTATTTCAATATGTAATAAATCATAGGTGGCAACGTGGTCGAGAGCGTCAGGGGAATGTGTGTCTTACTGCCCTTGGAGTTAATCAAACTTCTGTGTACTCCTGTTGTGTTTAATATCAATAGTTATTTTAGTGTGTGTGTGTGTGTGTGTGTGTGTGTGTGTGTGTGTGTGTGTGTGTGTATGTGTGTGTGTGTGTGTGTGTGTGTGTGTGTGTGTGTGTTTGTGTGTGTGTGTGTGTGTGTGTGTGTGTGTGTGTGTGTGTGTGTGTGTGTGCGTGCGCGCGCTAGTGCGTGCGTGCGAATGCAAAACGTCGCCTTGTTGTTTGTTACTAACAATCGTATCATGATAGGCTCACTTAAAAAGTTACTAGAGATGTGATTTTTTTCTTGTTGGATGGGGGGCAATGAAAGAGCCACAAATATCTAATTTAAACAAGTGAATTATAGGAATTCTTTAATAATAATTCTTTATCAATTAACTTCTTAAGGGTGTGGAGCACACACACATCATTTACCTAGAACACTTTACATCAACAACGACCTCTTATTAAGAATAGTTTAGTTCAAATTATTCCTCATCATAGAATCGTATTTAACGCATTACAGTCAGAAAATATGTGTGCGTGGTTTGATTTAAAGTTCTACTGGGAAATGTTTGGTGCTTTTCAAAAACAGTTCTTGGCCACACATAGCAAAGTACTTCCATGCATTACTCTGACTCCTTAGCGCCACCCAGCAAGGCATCGCCTGTAATCAGCGGCGGCGGAATGAAGGGTGGACGTAATGACTAGCTGTGGCACCGTCAATCCCCTTAAAAAATAGGTAATAACTCGTAATCTTGACAATTCAACACACGAACATTCCATTTTTTTCCGCATTAATATCCGCCTCCCATGCCAACTCCGAATTGGGGTGTCGAAATTTGATGACTATGTGAAGCACATTTGCCAAATTGTTACCGCAGGTTGGACAGGAAGTGTTTGATGTAGTCACTATAGTGTGTTTAGTAAACCCGATCGCCCCAAGCGGAATTGTTTTGCAATGTGTGTAGTATTTTCGATAAATCATTTTGACAATTTAATACCCGTTTAGGAATTGCACTTAAGCAATAACAAAGCCGATTATATAATAAGTAAAATACAACTATCAACGTCAAACTCAGTTTACCAAAGTTTGCGTTCCCACAAGTCTTGCTTCCAAACTAATAATCTGCATCGGATCAAGCGCATAACATTTATTAATAAAGGAATTTTTTCAGTTGTAGAGAAATGTATTGTGCCTTATCAAGCTATTAATGTCATCCATTCGTGCACTTCGGGCTTAAATCTTCTTTTTGTACCTCGTATTCATGAATGTTTCGAGAAAAAAATACATTTATCGCATAGTTACTGACATGCTGATGTTTATCTCGTAAAATGAAGTAATAAAATGTCACGGAGAATAATAGGTTTATTTGTTGCTTTATTCTGGCGGGCAGCACAGCATTCCACAACTAGTCATATCATGAATCTTACGTAAAACCACTTACCTCATTGATTATTTAAAGCACTGAATCATTATCTGCAGAGCTCTGAATTTTCATCAGAGAGCTTCGTTCGCTTCCCTGTACAACATTATTAAGTAAAAAATTCGTTAAAATAAGTATATTCCGAAATCACTTACAACTATAGACCCTTTATGTTATTACAAACTCTTGGCAATATTCATCACAACAAAATCTATATTAAACAAGGTATGAATGAGGTTGTGAGAAAGACGTGTTTTCCCAACTATGCCCAGTGTATATTTGAACAATAAGAAATTTATGATTATGAAATAAATGAATGAAAATACTCAACATTTGTAGTTACGAATTAACAAATGCATTGGGTAGGTAAACTGTTTAATGACAATTCATTTAACGATACCGTAAGTGCAAAGCACAACCACGCATTTCGTGCAAGTGGCTCCAGTGTTGTCTATGTCAGTACGCAGTGAACACTTTTATTACTGTAAAACAATGCTGAATCTAAAACACTAGTTTAATTTTCTTTTTCTTTCAATATTGTAATTCTGCATTATTCTGAATAATTAAAAACATTTTTAAAAATGCATCATCCCTGTACTTTCAGTCTCGTTTGTCTATTACATATTACTATAAATCTCCAGTTCCAAATTCAGACCCTGCCCGCCTCTCTCGCATGAATATAACCCACAACAACATACGTTAAGCGCCACCCTGCTTGGTGTCCACATGGTGATATGAAAATATGACAATATATTAACTGCAATGAGTCTCACACTTTTTAGAGGATATTTAAACTTTTTTATTATAGTTATTATAATTATTATATATATATATATATATATATATATATATATATATATATATATATATATATATATATATATATATGTACACACACACACACATATATATATATATATATATATATATATATATATATATATATATATATATATATATATATATATGTACACATATATATATATATATATATATATATATATATATATATATATATATATATATATATATATATATATATATATATATATATATATGTGTGTGTGTGTGTGTGTGTGTGTGTGTGTGTGTGTGTGTGTGTGTGTGTGTGTGTGTGTGTGTGTGTGTATGAGAGAGAGAGAGAGAGAGAGAGAGAGAGAGAGAGAGAGAGAGAGAGAGAGAGAGAGAGAGAGAGAGAGAGAGAGAGAGAGAGAGAGAGAGAGAGAGATAGAGAGAGAAAGAGAAAGAGAAAGAGAGAGAGAGAGAGAGAAAGAGAAAGAGAAAGAGAAAAGAGAGAGAGAGAGAGAGAGAGAGAGAGAGAGAGAGAGAGAGAGAGAGAGAGAGAGAGAGAGCCTGCTCGCCCTGAGAAACTTTACCTGGCAGCTTCACCAACCTTCCTAGCTTCGTGTGGCTGGGCAACTGGCCTGTCACCGCACCTTCCTCTAGTGTTCACTATGACACTGGGCCACACCAGTGTCCAACCCTACAACAAGCCGACGAACAATGAACTAACTATAGGGTCAGCTAATGTAAGAGGGTTCCACACTAATATCGGTGAACTAACTCACAGTGTCATAGCTAGGATCCGAGCAGACATAGTGTTTATCTGTGAAACGTTCCTGAACGACAGTGCCGCTCAAATATGCCCGTGTGCGTAGATATTCAGCCTGGCTGAGGAAGGACAGAAACACAAGGCAGAGGATTTGCATTCTATCACAAAAAAAACTGTGAACGTTCACATAGTGGAGCTCTGCATGCCTGTACCAGAGGATCTCGAGCCTGAGTGTCGTGCCTGGCGTGCCTAGAAGAGGCACCCACCGGCTCGTAACAGGCGTCAGCATCATGAATCAGCTTAGCGAATGAGGTAAACTCAGGAGTGGGCTGTGGAACAATGGAAGGCAGATCTTAGAAGGAAGCTGAAAAATGAAAGTGGTGATGAAGCGCTGTTGGGGCCTTGTGAAAGAGCAGCAAGGCAAGGCAAAGGGTGGCACCATCCCTTCTCTGCTGCGGGAGAATGGGAGTTTGGTCCACACAGCTCTGGACAAGACCATCCTCTTAGCCAAGCACTTTGCTGAAAAAATGTATGTCTCCGACCCTGAAAGGCCAACACCGTCACTACCTACAATATTTAGTGAAAAACTCGAGAAAGCGACAACTAGTGAGACAGAAGTGAAAACCCTCCTACTGAAAGTGGAGGAAAAAAAAGGCTGTTGGACCGGAGAACATTAGTCCTCGTCTCCTCCGCCGATGTGCAAATGAGTTGGCGCGTCCACTTGACACTCTTTTCAATCACTGCCTCCATACCGGCCCATGGCTAAAGTCTTGGAAATTGAGGTCCCTGTTCATAAGAAGGGTGGAAGATCAAAGGCAAGGAACTACCGCCTTGTATCCCTACTACCAGCGCTCAGCAAAGTGTTGGAAACTGTGATGGCCTCAAGAAAGACGGAGCACCTGGAGAGGCACCACCTGCTGTGCACTAGGCAGTTTGGGTTCGGCAAGGAAGATCAGTAACGCATTTACACTTCTGAACAAAGTGCCACCCTGGATCAAGGCAAGGACGTTGTGGCACTAGACATAGAAGGCGCCTTTGACCGACTGTGGCACGCAACTGTAATCACTAAGCTCCACGATGCAAGCATAGACGGGTCACTCCTGTCACTTATCATCTGAAGGTGTCTGTCAGTGGCCGGGAGTCTGAAGAACAACCCATCAGAACAGGTGTTCCACAGGAAGGCTGCCTCGGCCCCCTGCTCTGGAATATTTACAACAATGACCTGCTACACCTCATGCCTGGAACGAAGGCTTATGCGGATGACATAACAATAACGCAGAGCTACGGCCCAGAGGAGGAGGCCGCCACTGCGTCCCAGTTCAACCACATCGTATCCAGCGGAAACATTTGGCAGGTCAAATCTGCTCTCCATAAAACGCAGCTCCTCAACACCTCCAGGTCGAGTGAAGTCCTGAGCCTTAACCTCAACGGCACAGCATTTGACACCGCAGGAAGAGATGGAGGTGCTGGGGGTCACCTATGACTGTAGGTTGACCTTCAAAACGCACATCGAGCGTCTCGCTAAAGAAGCAAGCCTCATGGAAGCTGGCATCTCTGCGGAGTATGTCATGGCTTCTCAACAGGAGGAGATTGGAAGTCCTCTACAAAGCTCATGTGTGATCTTCTCTGCAGTACACGTGCCTTACCTGGAACGGCGC
>JAXIVD010000822.1:12500-20000 GCA_036785275.1 Cancer borealis
CGTGTTGGTACGGCCACAGTACACAAGATTGTCAAGCAAACCAGCTCTATGAAAAACCCTACAACAGTATTTCCTTGTACCTAATGAACGCCAGTGGGAAGAAATAGCTAGAACGTTTTTTCGAAAAATGTAATATACCTTGCTGTATTTGGAGGATTGATGGCAAACACTGTCGGTTAAAATGCCCAGCAGGATAATTTTTCTATAATTATAAAGGATACTATTTTATTGTTCTCCTAGCCATTGTTGATGCCAACTGTTGGTTTACACTAATTGAGGTAGGGTCATATGGATGAAACACTGACAGTTCAGCTTTCACTGAATCTAATGTGGATAGTTCATTTCTTTCTGGAAGTTTAGGTATTCAGGTATTCCAGTGTCACGTGAAATACCAAATACTGCAAGCAAAATATTATTCTTTCTTGTGGGAGATGAAACTTCCTCTGAAGCCTAATCTGATGAGGCCATATCCTAGAAAGGACTTGGATTACTCCAAAAGAGTATATAACTATCGGATCAGCAGGGCTAGAAGAACAGTAGAGTGTGCCTTTGGAATGTTAACAAAACATTTTGGTGTACTTCAGACTTCAATGGAGACAAGTGTTGAAGTATCTGAAGCATTTGTGAAAAGTTTTTGTATGCTTTATAATTTCATTAAACGTGAAAACAATTTCAACTACTTTCCAAGTAATAATGTTCATAAAGCAACACAGTCCTATAATTCAAAAACATGCCTGACAGCAACAAGAAGCCCATCCGCGTCTGATATGAAGCAACCTTCTGCTGTTCGGATAGCACTAACTCAATATATAGACTTAGAGCAGAGCTTCGATAAGTAAGTTTGAGGTCAATAACATTTCAACATCCTCTGCAAGACTCCTCGACATACCTCTCGTTGTCTCTCCTCAGGAGAGCTCTAGTCCTACGAGACAGAGCCCTGCACTGGTCCCAGCTTACAGTTAACCTAGCAGAGCGACTCTTCTCTAAACTGTCCAGCGTCTCCGCTGAAGCAACCCACACTGTGATCTCGGACGCCCCCCAACACACTATCTGGCAGCCTAAAGAGTTTCACGTTTGAAATTATCCCACAATTCTACCAGGTCCTCTAGGCCGTCGAGCAATTCAAACCAATTTGAGACACTCATGACCACATGTTGAGTTCTTCAGTGGTGGGGGACGCTGAGGCCAAGAATCGCGCACTCATCACCAAGCTCCTTGCTCTCCAGCAACAGTATGCCCCCAATCGGACGTACCTCACCAGGCCTGGTGGCACTGCTTGCTTTGGTTATCACTGCAGGACTGCCGCCGAGGCCAAGCATGCCGCCTGGCTGAGGTACAAGCGACATCCGTCACACCACAACAGGGCTAGGCACCTTGACACCTGCAAGATGATGACCGCTGCCTACACCTGGGCGAGGAATCAACAGAGAGAGGATCTGAAGAGGAAACTCTGTGGGGCTGGAGTTGGTAACATGACTTGGTGGAGCCTTGTCAAGGAGCGGCAGAGGACAAGTCACCGTGATGCCGTCGCGACGGAATATCTGCAACTAACAGCGGAGACAAGGACGACCTCCAACTCAGCTGAAGCTGGAAACCCACCGCACTGTCACTACTGTGTCTGTGACAACGAAGCAGGTTGAGCGGCTATTCAGTGCGGTGAATGTGACTAAGGCGACCGGTCCCGACGAATTCAGCCCGCGGCTCCTCAAACGGTGCGCCAAAGAGCTGTCAGGTCCTCTCTACGCTGTCTTCACCTCCTGCCTGGGGGAGAATAAGTGGCCATCACAATGGAAGGAGAAGCGAGTGGTCCCAGTCCACAAGAAGAACTCGAAGTTCTTCAACTACAGGCCCATCTCCTTGCTCTTTGTGGTGGGCAAGGTGCTAGAGAGGATTGTGGCTGAAGTCATCTGTCAACACCTGAGTGAGAACCATCTCCTCATAGACAGACAGTTTGGCTTCAGGCCCAGCCACTCTACCTCAGACCTCCTCCTTCTCCTCTTCCTCTCTAAAGACTGGCAAGATGACCTGGACACCCTCATGGTAGTCCTGGAGATTGTTTGAGCCTTTGACAGGATCCGGCACGCGGGGATTGTTGAGAAGCTTCGCGCCAAAGGCATCCAGGATGACTTGCTGGTGTTGCTCCAAGATTACTTCCAGGGAAGGACTTTCCAGGTGGTGATCAACCGGCAGCCATCGAGACTATCCCCCATTCAAGCCTCGGTTCCACAGGGTTTGACTAGCTTAGTTTAGTATAAGTGTATATTGTGGCACGATGTATGTATTTATTAGTGTATACTGTATATAATTTATAAGGCTTTTCAAAAGCACTGTTTAAATAAAAAACAAAACAGAGAGAGAGAGAGAGAGAGAGAGAGAGAGAGAGAGAGAGAGAGAGAGAGAGAGAGAGAGAGAGAGAGAGAGAGAGAGAGAGAGAGAGAGAAATGAGAGAAAGAGAGAAAGAGAGAGAGAGAGAGAAAAAAATAAAGAGAGAAAGAGAGAGAGAGAGAGAGAGAGAGAGAGAGAGAGAGAGAGATAGAGAGAGAGAGAGAGAGAGAGAGAGAGAGAGAGAGAGAGAGACAGAGAGAGAGAGAGAGAGAGACAGAGAGAGAGAGAGAGAGAGAGAGAGAGAGAGAGAGAGAGAGAGAGAAAAAAAAAAGCATTTTCCTTCTTTATTGTTAGAAAGAAGAACAAAATCAAATACAGACAAAAAAGTCAATCTAGATGTATGGGATGAAATAAACTATAATTGAATTCAAGAAGTAAAAGCAATATAATTAAAAGGAATCGGGAAGATGGCTCAGGGAACACTAATAGGTAAGAGGGTCAGCGAGTAAAATATAACCATGAGGAAGAGCATATAAATCACAGCTACAGTTCCCTGCAATCTTTCAGCCCACTCACTCTTCTCAACACTGCTACTTTCTATTAATGCGATTATCACACTCTGCATTGCTGTTCCCATTTTACGTCTTGATTTATTGGTTAAAGTTTACTATAATTAATATTTCACATACATTTTAAAATGTTCGATGTCTAAAATGGACATGCAGTGCTATATAGTGATGAAATAACGATAGGAATAATCATCGCTACTCTTTATCGTCTTCACGGTATTATAACTTTTAATTACTTTCTCAAGAATCTACCATTATATATTTGGCAGCAACTCACCAAGTTCGGGAATAGCATTCAGTAAAATTAAGGTGATGAAAATGTTAGACTAATGAATAAATAATAATGACTGAAAAAAGTAGGCACAACATTTAATAGCAGCAATAATTTGAACATGAGTAATTTAGTTATTAATTGAATACTAAATATCTAAACTGTTCAACTAAATATTTACTTGTTACTTATATAGTTATGTTAATTTGATATGAATGATGGAAATAGACGAATAGAGAAAATTTGATAAATTATATATCTATTTGTTCTGTTTATTTTCTTCAATACGAAAGACATTTATAGTTAACCATGTTCTGACTGATTAAATTTTATTTTTTTTTGCATATTCTTGATGTTTAGGATCCCCACAACAACATCTGGGGCGGTGTGGAGCTCTGATCCTTGAGCAATTTTTTAAAATGAAAAGATCAAATATGGCCGCCGATCGGAGTACCGAAAACTTAAATCCCCCATAACTTCGTTAATATTTGTGAGAGAAACCTCATTTTGGTGTCTATACATAGGTTTAAAGGGCCAAGGAATGCAATAAAATGACCCTTTTGTTCACAAAATTACCCTGAATCACAGAAATGCGATTTATCATGGACCATGGCATCGGTATACCAAAATTTATGTCCTTGGTAAAGGTACACGCTCTACTGAATGGTTGTTCTAGTCCATACATTTATTGTGTTAGCCTACAATTGAATTTGAACAAATGTATTTTATTTAGAATAAATTTTCCTTTGAAAACTGGCACAATATATTTAGAACTTACTATAGACATGATATTTCAATCGAATTCTGGAGTGTCAATCATCGACGACTCATTGTTGTTATCATATGGAGCCTCATCCTTGCAAGCACAGAATGGACTACACCGAAGACTCGCGTTCCTGCAGCTGCATCGTTGTGTTCTGCATGGTCTCTCTGCTTGACAAGAACAATTGATGAATTTAATGAGTTCCTCGAGTATCAGATCAACACCGTCAGGAACAGTGATCAGATACAACGTGTCTGTTCCTTCACGTCGTGACCATCCATGTAATGCGATATCAAGATATGGTGGATGAGGATCCAGTGCACGCAGCCAGATGGCGATCTGCAGCTGAGCGCGAAGGTTGTTCTGTCGGAAAGCCTCGTCAGTTGAAGACAATGGTGGATCAGAAGTTCTCCGTTGAGCGATTTTCTCTGTCCAGGTCTTTTGTCGAGCTTCAGTAAGGAACCGATAGCTTCCTTGGCCATAGCATGCAAGAACAAATGCCACATATTGTTTTTCAGCAGCTATTGTCAACGGCTGCCCGTGTTGAACTAGACCCAGCTGATCAACTCTACACGTTTGGCTTCTCAGCACCTTCATAGCAGTCATTTTGCCGATACCGTGGGGTGATGCCACCGTATCACACCCTGTGAGGACATGGGCTGCCAACAAATCTGGTATGACTTGTTTGTGGATTTCGACAGAAGCTTCGATGTCAAGGAAGGATCTTCCTTCGACAGGGGACATCATCAGTACTTTGCATGTTATATCACTACTGTTGTAGTAATACAATAGGAGCAGAAACATATCTGTGTCGTCAGCCACAACCAGAACTGTTCCATCTGTTACTTGGGAGACCTGCTGGATGATGATGGTGTCTGCTTCCTCTTGGATTGTCAACATGTCATTGTGCTGAATGGTCTGTCCTTGGCAAAGTTCGGTAGGAACAGGATCCTTGGCAGTGACAACAAGCCGTTTGGTCTGGAATTCATCGGCATGAAGTCTGAGATCATTCACAATGATGTCAATCAATTGGGCTTTGTTATTTGACGACGGGTTGTGTTCATCAACGTGTACATGCGACTGGATTTGTTCTCTCTGGAAGCCCTTGTTGCATCCTTCGTGCTACTTTGAACATAGCGATCGAATAAAAGGAACACATCAGCCTGTAGTAGTCGTTTGTGAAGATACTTCTGAAATCGATCCAGGAAGTCTTGGACAGGTGATCCACTGGGTGGCCACGGAATGAGCCATATTATAGCACATCCATCAAGCACGATCACGTCGATGGATCTGGGCTGAGTTCTCCGAGCAGTTTCGACTTTGAGAGCATTCTTTAGTGTCGCTCTGGAACTTGTCAGGCGCATGTCTCCATAGTCATCTAAGAATGCCGCAGGAACTGGAGACAATATCATAGGACATCAGAGTAGTAGGGTCCATGACACGAGAGGTGTAATGTAGGCTCATTGCTCGAGCATATATTGCCTAAGTGTTGATGACATTGTGTTCCCCAACCTTGGCGTGTTTTCGGGTTGTCGCCATGGTGTGGACCACCTTCGGAATGGGTCGATAAAATCCCTGTGGCCAGCTTTGTTCGAACTTCTCCGATTATTGTTTTTCGAGCTGAAGAGCTTTGTCAGGGTTCACAGCCGCATGATTAGTTATCTGCCCAGTGACCACATTGACAAGTCCATCTGAAAGTTTTGTCGTGTCAAGAGGATCAATGCAGAGTTCCAGTTTGTCTCGGAGATTTTTCCTGTCTGACTGATCGAACTTCATTCATCCTGGAGTTTCCTCTATGTATGAGGTTTGGACCGATGCCTGTCGGTTGTTGCGCATAACATTCAAATTGTTCAGAAGACTATGGCAAGAATGCAAGCTGTATGCCCAGGTCTTAACTGCTTTAGGCTTCAGTGTGACGCCAACGATCCCTTGTCTGCTGTGGCCATATCGCATGAAGGTTGTTTCAATTGCCATGTCTGACCAGATGCCGTTGAATACTCTAGATATGTGGTGCATGATGTGTTGACCTTTTGACATCTGTTGCTGCAATTCAGCTGGTAAATCATATGTGCTTCTCAGGTAATACAAAGCATATCGGACATAATTCACATGCCCTGTAGCAAAGAAGAGAGGGATCATATCCTCAACCACTGCAAGATGCAAATTCCAGTCAGATTCCCTCTCCGCCCTGATGTATGTCATCATATTTAAGACTGAAAATATGAGACACTCAATCCACAGCTTGGAGGTTCTGTTCTGTGAGGCAATTGTGGCGAGGACTCGTCTCAAGTCGTCCATGTTGTTCAGTGTATCTGAATGTGCCGTGAAGATGGGTCGCAGAAGTACTTATACAATCGTAGTACAAAATATGTTTGTATTTGTGGTTCAAAATATGCGGAACATAACTAAGTATCTTAATAGTCTGGCAGCCAAAGGGACAATTTTTGCTGAACCTTGTTTTGTATTACCTTGTTTTTGTATTATAGACGTGTCCACTATTGTAGAAAGTATTATGTATTTCATTCCTGGCAACAAACAAATCTTAAATATTGATTACTGCAGGTGTGCAGAAAATTGCTAAAGTTAAGGCCGAGGGTATCTGAAAAATATGGTTAAATTGACACAGAACATCAAGTTTAAGCCATTCAGAGGAATTTTATCCAAGAAATATTTATTCTATTGCATTCCTTATCCTTTAAAACCATTGTGTTGACACCAAAATCAGGTTTCTAGCACAAATATTAACAAAGTTATGGCCGATTGAAATTTTCGATACTCCGATCGGCGGCCATGTTGGATTTTTTTCCATTTTACTAAAATTGCTCAAGGGTGAGAGCTTCACATCCCCCTAGGTTTTGTTGTGGGGACCCCAAACATCAATAATCTGCAAAGAAAAAACTTAATCAATCAAAACAAGGTTCGGCAAAAATTGCTCCTTTGGCTGCCAGACTATTAGTTGAGATGAGGATTAAACGACAATGTCTAGCTGAAGAGGAAACAGACAAATAAAAGCTGTGTAAGGCTTAAGGTTCAAACACCACGTAAACAGCTATTCTTCAAAACAGATTTACGCCAAACTATCTGCACCTACATAAGTAGCATAATACCATAAGTATTCGTTTCGATTAGTGTGTGAATTTTCCGTTAAAAGCTGGAAAACAATGCGAGCCAGTTCAGCAATATGCTCATATTAGTCTTTCCTCTTTACACTCGGGTAGAGATCAAGAATCAGTGAACAAATTGGAGAAAAAAGTCCTTAAATGTTTCGTGTAGTAAATGTGTTGTACGAGTGTTCTAGAGATGAAAAATGAACTGTGTTCCTGAACCGACAAGATAAACCAATCGCATAATATTCTAAAGCAGGAGGCTAAGAAAAATAATACGTGAAAGACAATTCAAAACTCGATGATATGGTGGAATAAATATTGAATAGAGCTGCACCTGTACACACGTGGTATTAAACGAGAGAGAGAGAGAGAGAGAGAGAGAGAGAGAGAGAGAGAGAGAGAGAGAGAGAGAGAGAGAGAGAGAGAGAGAGAGAGAGAGAGAGCCAGCCTGTACATGCTCTAATG